>JANHGN010004472.1:0-93356 GCA_024605025.1 Megaceryle maxima
TAACATCTCTGCTGTTTCTCACATACGAAAAAACAAAACAAAACAAAACAAAAAAAAAAAAAAAAACCAAAAAAACAAAGAGGAAAAAAAACCCAAACAAACAACAACAACAACAACAACAAAAACCAAACCAAAAAACAACCAAACCACCAACTAGTCTAGCTCAATGAAATTATTAATTGAATGCTCCAAGCAAGCAAAGGGATATATGTGCCTTTTCTTACACAGCAGAGTCCAACTCTGGAAGTCATTGCCACAGGTACCCCTGGCTGTCAGGAGTTTGCCTGGATTTGAAAAGAAAGTCCAGTAAAGCAGACTGCAAGGAGCATGGGTCCCAGGGCATTCTTGTGTTGATTCCTGGGGGAATCAATATCTTAATCAGTGAACTAGTAACAGGGAGTGTGCAGTTGATATCCACGGTTTTGGGTGGTACAATCTTCTGGATAGTCAGATGCTGTGCCAGAGGCAATCATCTCCAAAAGTAGCTCACAAAATGGAGAGGGTAAAAAGATGACAGACAAGGTTCAGTGTACAGCGGTGCCCATAGGGTAAATAATCTAGACAGTGCCTTTATGGTAGACTGCAAAGTGATGGTTGAGGCTCAGGAGTGGTCACTGAGAGTTCACTGAAACCACCAGCTCGATGTGCAGTGGCCGGCAGCAAAGCCAATGAAATACTGCCCACAGTCAGAAATACTGGCCTAATCAAGAAGGCTAACGAGAATAAGATAGAGGGTGCCATTTTTCCCCCAGTGATGTACCCAGGTGTGAGCACTCTCTGCAGTCCTGCTCTCTGCACCAGTGGAAGGCTGTATGTAGTGGACATAGAGAAGTTGCAGAGATCAGCAGCTAACACACTGGAGGGGATGGAGCTGGCTAACAAGAAGAGATGAGAAAGGCTGCCACTGTTCCTTTTGGCAAGGAGACAGAGGAGGGGACACATGAGCAAGGTTTATAGAGTCACAGAGTCTGTGGGGAAGCTTGTCACTTTCAGAGTGGGAGTGTGACATTTGCCTCCCAGAGCCCAAGGGTTTCTCTGAGCAGTTTCGCCAAGTCTAAGGCATGTCTCAGAGTCCTTTTCAAAGCCCTGGCAGAGGGGATTGCAACCAGCACACTTGTTTCTGTCTCAGACTCCAGCTGTGGAGCTCCCACTGAAACAGTAGTTTCCTGTTTCAGTCCAGTTAAGGATTTAAAGCTGAGACAGTTTAAAAGTTAAACAGATAGGTTTGATTTATTAAAACAACAGAGAAGTTCAGAATTGCTCTTGATAAATGCACTGACTGCAGAAGGATCATCGTGCTCAAGAAGAGAATTCCCAGGTAACATCTGACACAGTCAAGAGGCACAGGCCAGCGCTCATAAATAATAATAATAAAAAGGAATATTGTATAGTGAAAGCACAGTTCTTACTAAGAAGGAGGCCCATTTTGGGTGGAGGAAGAGGAGCACAGCCTGTTGACAATCTCTGCTAGACTTTCAGCTTTCTCCCCCCACCAAGAGGGGAATCCCCTTTGTGATTTTTATATCCTAATTCTGTCTGTCCCTGCCTTCACAGTGACATTTAGCATGATTTGGGTGAAAAGTTGAGTAGCGTAGTCATTTATATTTAGCAGGTACTCCTTTAGGCTTGTGATCATACTCAGGGACATAAACTTCATTAATATTAATTTTGCCATTAATTAGGCAAAGGTCCCTGCTCAGACATTCTGGCCTTCAAGGCTTCTTGTGGATACAGATAGGTATGCAACTCAATCACTGCAGAACCACCTTGTTAATTTTTGAGTGTTCCCATGCATGGGTAGGTTTGTGTTACTGATGTTGGAGCACTGAGAGCTCATCTGACTGTCCTCATTCTGTTTCATTCATCTCAAACACACCTGTGAGATAATTCCTTTGTCTTAACTTTTCCTCACTGTTCAATGAGATTCTTTACTTAGTAATTTCATAGTGATGTCAGATAACTAACACTTACTATTTGGACTGTCAGGTAAAGCCCTAAATGGTCCTACAGAAAGAAAAATGTTGATCATAATTATTGTAATTTATTTCAAATTAGGATTGGGGCTCTAATTTGCAAAGTCCTATGCAAAAAAAAAAAAATAAAAATCAAGAAACCCTGCAGCAATGCAGTAAGTGAGAAAAGGTACCAATGAAAAGTGAAAGAAATCAGTGTAGATAGCATATGATTGTTAAGCTGTTGGCTGTTTGTAGGTGGGATCTTCTGACCTCCAGTCTTTGTGCATTTTCTAGTGGAAATGAGACCTCTTAGAACTTCTACTCTTCTGACCACTTCTCCATCCTCACTTGATAACCCATTCAAAGCTGTTCTACAAAGATTCCTTACAGAACCCATCTTTTATGCACATTAATGCATGATTTTCAATGACACATGCATAAATTACACACATACTTGAAATAAAGAGTGAGGAAAAAAAATACTAATCCATTAATGGTTGTAGACTTTACAAGTGCATATTGTCCTCATAAAGCTTCTGGTATCAGGTGCAAAGGGAATATTTGCAATATTCTGAGCAAGACAGGAATAAATGACACCTTGCAAAAGGAAGCGAGCTAGGGGAGCTGGTGGTTTCTTCCTCTTGGGCTGATAATCCTCCTTCACTTGGACATTGATTCTTCTCCAGGAAACATCCTCTGTCTCTGAATCTCAGATATTTTACAACGCTTTGATCACTGTAATTAAGAGCTCCTCCTTCTAATTTACTTTTGTCTTCTACAGGGTATCTGTAAGCTAATAATTTATATTCCACACCAGCTTCCCAGGTCTTTCTTATGCTTATGGTGTGCATGCAGCAGGTGAGCCGTGATCAGTTTTACCACTGTAGAGTAGCATACCCCAAAGACAGATGAAATAGCTAACATTATAGTCATAAATCACATGCTTAACTGTTGGTTGTAGGACATTCTGGAGTAATAACTTCATTAGAAAAGTAAAATGTAATTTTTAGTTTGGCTGCTTTCACTTTATTTACTACTCTTTTTCTAGTGCACTGATCTCAATTTTATGAAAATCAGTACAAAGTGTCATGGGAATCATTTACAATTTCTTAAGGCTCTGTTTTTGCCTAGGAGAAAACAAACATAGCTTTCAGATAAACATAAAAGCTCCAGCTGGTTTTCTGCAGGAAATTTTATTTCCATAATACTTGCCTTTGGAGATAATTTTACAAGAAGAAACATAAAATATGTGGAAATATTTAAGAATAGGCTTACAATAATTCTATTACTGTAAATACAAAGACCAGCTTTCATGCCTCAGCAACTGCTCCAGAGGTTTGATGTGTTGGAAAAAAAAAAAGGAAGACATATCTAGGAAGCAGTCCAGCCTCCCAGTGCCAACTTGGCCATCTTGGGGGCGTTGCCTGGAAGCTAGTTTGTTTTTTGTCAGGACAGAAGTTTTCTGAACTCTTCATTTAATGAAAGGCCCAATCTGATTTCTCAGTTTGCCCACAGCATCTTTGCTGGAGAAGAGGACTAGTCTGAAGGCTGCTCCTATGAACAGGAGCTTCAGATGGTTGTCTGATGGGGATAAACTGTTCCATTTTCCTAGCCAAAACAGTCCACCCTCTGATATTGCAACTAATGGTTAAATAAACAAACTAGATCCATTGGTATCTCTTAAAAAATTGTGCTGGGAATGTTGAATGCAACATTTCGATTATCACCATCATGCTTGTCTTTCACTACACCCTGCCCAGCTGACATACATCCGTGTACATACAAATCTGTCTGTTGTAAGGGAATTGACTCCTTTGCTGCACTTTTCTCAATTTCACACACCAGTGTAATGGAAAGAAAGACTATGCAATAAGAACATCACAGGAGAAGAGTGCTGCAGTATCAAATGGTGGTCTTAACTTTGAAGCACATGGGAAAATAAGTGCTGGATTCATACACCAGAAATTAAGAAGTTGAGCAATATTGTGTGGAAGATTTCCTGTGGCTCCTTTTATGTCTGCCCGTGTGAGTGACATGCAATTTCTGTGCTGCTGCAGTTCTTTGAGATGAAAGGATTTGTGTAACTGACAGAGACAGTCTTTGCCTTTAACAAAACCTGTTCCTGTATCTTTCATAATTCATGTCTCTCACTTCAAATTACCTGTCTTTCTATCTTCACAAAGAGATGATCCCTTAAAATCATTTTGCCAGTCACCCTGCCAGTTTCCCTGCGTTTTTCTTTCCTGCTTGCAGTCCTCCTAAATAGGCTTCTTCCAACACCAGTGGTTTCTTACTCTTTTGCTTTTGCAGTGAATCACCCTTCCATCTTCTGGTTTCCCATTCTTCCTACCCCAAAGCATCTCTGTTGGCCAGACTGTTGATTCATGAGTTGTTTAATGGTGATGCATGCAGAAATAAGAGGGAACTAACTTTTGATAGTCAGTGATGGATTTCCATGTTGCAACTTAAATTTAGATTTACTTAGCTCCTGATTACATTTCTAAACAGCTGTATTCAGACATGGTCCAAAGTTGAGTATATGAGGTCTCCTCAGGAACGGAGTCTTTAATTTGCAGCTCTGAATTGTTAACAGTTTCTGATGAATTTGGTGCACACCTTCCTATCCTGAGTGCTTCTGTGCTCCAAATTGCTATGCTATTTCAGCATCTCAGTCTTTATTCTGTGCAAGGCCTCAATAAGGTAAGAAAGTGTTATGAGAACATGTCAGAAGTTGGGCTGAAACACAAGGAGGGCATCTACATGCTGGTGAAGGCAGCAACCTGTAGACCAGGTTTGTAGCCCAATGTGGCAGCACCTGTCTGAAGGAAGTGTGATGACTTGGCCCTTGGATTTCCCTCTTCCTTTCTGTCCATACATGGGGTACACAGGTGGCTAACTTGGACCAGATCCCTTGGGTTTAGGTGGTAAAGTTGGGTGCCAAGTGACTTATCCCAGGGCTGTGTCCGTCTGGGAGGACTATGCTGGAGTAGGGGCCAATGACAGACTTTCCCCAGGGTGCATTCTGACCAGCAGTTGTACCAGAGCTGCTCAGGGTACCAGGGGTGGGAAGGGTGAGCTCTCAGCAAGTTTTTTCTTGTATTTTCTCTTTGGCTTCCTGAATGGATACAAAATAGTCTTCCTAAAGCAAGCAGTCTCATAACCACCAAGTGTTTCATAACCACCAGGAGAAAATCATTAAAGGGGAAGAAAAGGTAGAATTACTGATTCAGCAGCATGGAGGGTAAAGCATAACCTCTCATTTGCTCATCAGAATACTGTGATTTTTCTCAGTTGTGAAGTAACTTAGGTGCCTCCTGAAGTTGCCAGAGAATTTTTTCCTAGGAAAACTTAATGTCTCTGTTTTTTGCAGGTATATTCACATAACACTAATATCATGTTAAAACAGCCAGCATCTTTTGTACGTTTTCACACCTAAAGACAGTAGTAATTCTTTAGGACTGGTGAGTAATCAGGTTCTTCAGTTTCCATTCTGATTCCTGTGCACTACAACTGTTTATTAGGACAGCTTTTTATTTCAGTCAATGAAGCAACAGTGCATAGCAAAGGATGGTGTTAGAATTCATTATATTTTAAAGCAATATATGACATGCTGACAATTACAGCTCATTTTTCAGAATAGATCCCTGTCACTTCTATCCCTGTAATAAAGAGTACTATTTATCTATTTTTAGGAGGCAGGTTTTTGAAAACATTCTAAATAAGAAAGGTAAAAGAGGGAGAGAATGTGGTTGGTCTTAAGTATATATTAAAAATCTCCTTTGTGGAGGTGTCTTTTTTACGTTTTAAATAACAGTTGCACTGGGATTGGTCTGTCTGGGTTCTTGTTTTTTGTCATGTAACTCAAAGGAAATGAATAAAATGAGCACAACATCTCAGACACAGTCCAGAACCACAGGACCAAAGTCTCTGGGTATGAAGCTGAGCAGTTCAGATGTGACAGACTACTTAATTCTGTTACTGCACAAACTATTCCCTTTAAGAGTCTCAACTTCTGTTCCCTTTTTCTGCAGATGACAATGTTCCTTCCAGCTTGTCTGTATTTAGAGGGTTATGCAGGTGTCTCAGACTCCAAACTACTGCTCCTTTGGTGGACATACCTTTTCCTATGTTAATGTGTGTCACTTCTTCACTAGAGAGATGTGTTAGATACATCTGTACAGCTGCAACCAGAGCAAACCAACTCTATTGAATTTGGATGAGGGGATAGAAATCTGTCCATGTAAGCAGTCCCCTAAGGTCATAACTAAAACAAAAATAAATGTAAAACATTGGGTTTGGTGACAAACCCCAAAATAACATTAAAAAAGCCAGACTAAGCCCTCATGAAGCACCTCATTTTGCAAAGGGACTATTTAATTGGGATAGTTGTCACTGTCTACTATGACAGTCTTTCTGTCATTGAATGACACTACATTCAGTATTTTGATAGAAATCGTTCTCAGTAAGAAAGATAACCCCTAATTTAACAGTATGCAGTGTCTTTTTTCTAAAATGGGGTGAAAAAATAGTTGATGCTTGACTGATAATGTTTTGTTGGTTTGACTGAATAACTCTGTGTAGCAATCAGTAGCCACTGGCCATCCTTGCATACTTTATTCTCACTACCTGATGTTTTATAGTGACTGGAAAAATACCCTGATTTAGATTCCATTTCGTTGCCAAAGCAGCATTATACCATACTTTGGTATCAATTTAGCTTTCAATTTAGTTGATGTCTTTAGGGATTTTTCCATAATAATTCTAAAAATCTCTTACTTCATTAGCATCCTGCATTTTGTGTGTGTAACCTGCATATACATATATTCTGTATATATGCAGTGTGCATTAGTGCCTGAGTTACTGTACACATCTCGGCGACCTAACTAACCTGCCTGATTGATGCTGTAGCCCAAGCAGTGGTGCAGTGTTTTTGGCTAATTAAAATGTGCTTTTAGTTCCAGTGTTCGCAGCAGATCTCTGATGCATTAAATTACTGGCCTGTATTGTGTGCTTTTGGAAGTGCAGAGTCTATTTAAATTTCCACAATAGTTTTTTAGGATAACTTGTTGAGGATCTTTCCACAAAGGCATTTCACATGGCTTGCTTAGTCTGAAGAGTAAGCTGATGTTTCCCAGTGCAAAGAAGATGACTTAGTGCTGAGCAGGTCTTTCACCAGGCCCCCAGTAAACCTGCTGAGGGTCACTGGGATGAATAAACAGCTTAAGGAAGGGAAGGATTAGCCCCGTTAACCTCAGCAGCAGAGCTTTTAAGGCCCCATTCTACAAGTGCAGGGGTAGGCAGCAGCTCATCTTGCTGCAGCTCACATGGGGTCCCACCACTGTTGTCAGTCAGTCTGTCCCCTCAGTGCCTGGCTATGCTTCTGCAGTTTCTGTAACTAAGGGAAAATTTAGCAATGCATTGGTTTGTTTCCTGTAAGACATGACCACCTTCTCTGGGCTTCAGAAATAGTTTCTAAGCAAGTACGCCATGCTTTGGCTGCTTACCCTCTCTGTCATGCTGCTGCTGGGCTCTGCACCACTGTGAGCATCTCTGCAGAATGAGGCTCTGCAAGGCGAGTCCTGGACCAGAACCACCCTCCTCTCTTCCAGGCCGGCTTTAGCCCAGGTTCACCATCTGGTCTAGCATGTGCAGGGGGAGCAAAGAGCTGGGGGAGTGCAGGTGGGTGGTTTTCTGTTAGCATAACACCAGTGAAAACCTGGTCCCAGCAAGCAGGGCTGGTGGTGAGCTGGGCTGTGGGTGAGCAGCATCAGGCCCCGAGGGTGTCTGATGTGAGTTTTCCTGATGCATTCAAACCTGGTGTCACCCATTTCCTGATCATCTGGGTGGTCACCGAGCTGCGAGAAAGCTGAGCACAGAATTGATGTGCGGCTTGCTGGTTTCTAAGTATTTATATAATTTTCTGTAAGACACACAGAATGTTCGGCTTGTGTCTAATTGGTGCCATTTCTGGGTGGAACACAATATCCCTTCACAAGTCGTATGACTTTTGAAAATCATTTTAAGTAGAGTATTCAAGTCTTTCTATATTTTTTCTGATAAAGGAAGTTGTTTGATGTATTTATTTTTATGGCACTTGAGCCTCCTATTTAATTGGGCCTTTTTATGCTCCGAGGCTTTCTGTTTGGCTCATGTGGTATTGGATTGTGTAGTGTTCAATGTTCCTTTGCTTCTTTTTGTTCAGTGCACAAAAAGCAGATACCTGAAATTGTGCTCTCTGAATACACATGAAAAATCCAAGGGGACAGCAGTGGCATCAGGTTTACGGACTATTTTCTTCCTGCAAGAAATGTCTGTCTGTGCAAAAGTAACTCTGCAGCCCTCTTTTCAGTAGCATTTGGCATTGTCATTCTGGAGATGCTAACATCACTGCAAAGTGCAAGGGCATGGAGGATCAGAGTTGGGAAGTAGCAGTGGTGGAAAGGATGAGTTCAGTGGCCGTGGTGGCTTTGTTTTGTGCTCTGTGGGACTTTTGGACACTCCTCCAATGTCTAGGACTGGGACTGCAACAAAACATTAATCAGTAGTGCTGTCGTGCATGATAAATGAAAAAGTAAAACAACCTAACTTGGTCATAAACAGGGCTTGTGCGTCTCATAGGAGAATATTAAAACCCAACTCCCAAGATATAACTTGTTTTGCCTTCCATATTAAAGCACGTGAGCAAACACACAGAGGCACACTGAGACTACAGCAAGTGATGAAGCTTTGAGACCCACTTCTTCAAAGCAGTGCCACTGAGGACATGATCACCCTATTTAGTTACAGGAGAACTTCACTGAGCTTTCTTCTGTCCATCCACTCACAGCAGATGCTGCTGTACCCCAGTCTTCTAAATTAGGTGGCAAAATGTTATTTTTAATTGTTTTGCCCTCGGCAGATTTTCTTCCAATCTGTCAGTTCCCTGTGGATCTCACAAAACAGGACCCTGACAGAGGGAGAGGTTTTATTATTCTTACAAGCACTGCCACTCTTTTTGAGCATGCACAAAATGCTGCTTTCATGTAAGGTAGCACATTGCACATGCCGCCTTTTTTGTTACATCCCATAGCAGCTAGGTAGAATCACAGAAGGGATGAATAGCTTTTTTTTTTTTTTTTTTTGCCCTGTCATATATATACACATTTACTGGAAGTCTATTAGGATATTTGTCATGGTTCTGTGGCCACCAGTATCTTAAGGCATTGATAAACCACAGAAATAGAACATGGTTCTTCAGGGTCCCAAATTGGTCTTAAAATTGGTTCTACCTGAATCCTTCTTCTGTAATTGAAAACTCCCTTTTGGACTTGGTTCAGTAGCATCCAAAGGTACTGAGGCGAGTAAAAGTTGCACTGGATTGGGAGCAGTCAGAGTCGTGACAGCAGCAGGGGTGATGAACTTATTTTTGTAAGAGAATGAGAGTCTGCTGTAATCCTAGTCACAGACTGCTTCTGCTAGCTGCTTTTTGTGCTTTATCTTCCAAGCTGACATTTCACAGGAGATAGATGTATTTTATATATATCCGCATGAGAGGGAAATAAAATCAAGTCAGGGAGATACAGACCCTTTAGAAAAGATTAGAGATTGGAAGGGCACAAAGTAGGTACTGATACCATCTCTGGAAAAAGTGATTAGATTTGAGAGGGATGATGAAGGTAATGCCTGAGTCTCCAAAAACTTGCTTCTGCGGTGCTGCGTGACAGAGCAGCCTTATTTTGTCTCGCCATGCTGCGTTAGCACGTTTTGAAACCCATGTCAAATATCTCAGCAGGTGCATAAGGGACTTCATGTCCCAGTGTGCTGGGAGGCAGGTGGAGCCACCCTTCATCCATGGTTTGGTCCTTGCCTGTCCTAGCTCCTCAGTGTAACTTCCAGCTGGGGTGTGGAAGAGTCCTTGGGTTTGAGCCATGGCATCCCAAGCATCATCTGCAGCAGCAGACAGCATAAAATGAGGGCAGGGAGCTTGTCTACATCTTCTCTTCCAGTCTGATGTTTCTTTAGTCTCCTTGGCATCTGGAATAGGTCCTGAAGGAAGTCTTGAAACATCAGAAAGAAGAAAGAGCTGAAAGGTGGGAGGGAAGGCTTCACTTACGCTGGCATGTTCCTAAAATTACTGAACAGGAACACTCTTGCTTTACATGGAAGACTGTCAAGTAGCATTGCTGGCAATTAGAACTTTTCCGTAAGGCAGAAATTCAGCAGCGTATTTGACTTGAGTGTAATTAAATGTTTGTTTCTATAAGATTTTTATATGATATAAAATTCAGTGGCATGAAAACAGCTTAACCTTTTAATCAGTGGTCACAACAGAAAGGCAAATGTCAGGAAGTAAGTAGGAGGGAAATGGGAAACAAAATACAGAATATAACTGTGCTACTGTACAAGTCTGTGGTCCTTATACAACCTGCATCTGGTGTGCAAGTCCAGCCTTCACAGCCCAGAAAGGAGGTAGCAGTACTGGGAGAGATCTGGAGAGGTCAGCAGAGACTGTGGGAGTGCAGCCGCCTCAGGCTGTAGGTGAGGTGATGGGAGGGAAGGGAAGCTGTAGGTGAGGTGATGGGAGGGAAGGGAAGCATGATACACGTCTAGAAGCTCATGAATAGCATGATGATGGGGGGGAGGGGTGTGTGTGGTTGTTACTGCCTCTTCCACTATGAGGACTGGGGGATACCAAGTTTAGATAGCAAGTGGAAAGTGTCAGACAACAGAAGACAGTTCTACCTTGTCTGCAAGAGCTGTGGACCTCTCTGCCACCAAGTGCTGTTTATAAGGGTTCAGCAGTTTTTGGAGAGGCTAATCACAAAGAAATCTATTCATTCCATCAATTAACTCAACAGACAGGAGCCATTTACAAAGTCTGTGATTCAGAAAGTGCTGGAAGGTGGGTACATGTGCTTTCTCTGCCCTCATATACTTCCCCAAGTGTCTCCTTATGGCTGCTGCAGGTGCAGCTGGACCTCTGATCTCACCCAGCACAGCTATTTCTTGTATGTCATGGTTCTCAAGACTTTCAGGATGAAGTGTAGGATCTGTCTTCTCATGAAATTTGAGGGGGGGAAAAAAAAAACCAAACCAAAAAACAACAGAGGGAAAAAAGGTGGGGCTAAGGTAAATGTTGAGGCTATGACATTTACAAAGAGGTCTAATACCACAACCATAAAACTGCCAGGGTAGATGGGACTGGTGTCAGGTACCTTGGAAGTGACCTGTTTGACTGCTGCAAGGAGCTATTAAAAGGGCAGCTATTAGGCAGTTCAGAATAAAGCAGAGCCCAAAGCAGTCTTAGATCAAAGTGTTATATTACAGAGGTTGGCACTGTAGTTCTAATTGGCAAAAATCTGCCGTGACTTATTCTCCAGGCAAACACATTAATTTGCAGTTGAACAGATTTCTTTGTCCATAGTTTTGTTTAACACATGATGAAAACAGTTCATTAAAATGCAGTTTATCAAATTGCTGTATCTTATATTTTTGAACTGATTGGAGCACGTGCTTGTGCCAAAGCAGGGGCAGGCTGGGGAAGAAACAGGCACAATGCTGTAGCGTACACCCGTGGTTTTGTGGAAGGAGAGGAGGAGGATGAGGAGGAGAGGCTTCAGAGAGCTTTTTCAGGATTGTCAGGGTTACAGGTGCTGTTGCTTCTGTAGGTGAGTGGCTTGGGCATTTGCTGCTGATATTTGGTATGGGCTGTTTTCTTCCGAGATAACAAAATTTGCATTTTAATTAGATTGTTGCATTTGTCAACACCACTTCAGAACAGTTAAGTCATTGGAGGCTTTTCACTGGACCAGTGTAAGGATTCTGAAAAGAATTACAACAGCAGCATTTACCCCAATAGTATTTTTAAACTTTTTTCATTTTTAAGCATTTAAGAGATGAGGATCCTGTTAAAAACTGTTAATGAACTAACCACCGAATAGGCTTTCCTAGTTCCTTAGATCCCAGTATAAATGTTGCTTTTAGAAGCTAAGATTCACTGTTTCGAATGTGGGGCAGCTGGGAGCTGCACGCCAATCTGGTGCTCAGTGTGAGAAAGGAGGATTTGCGCTGAACTCTCTGCTTTGAGACATCACTGAGACAGCAGCAACTGTGCCTTAGCCCTAGGAAAGAAATCTCTGCTGATACCAGCATGGTGTGGCTCAAGAGGAGTCTGACAACGCCAGTATATACTTCAGGAAAACAAATGATGTCATGGTTGATTTCCAGCTGCACTGAGAATTGATACAATATGTCATATTGAATTTTCTGCCAGATTTAAGAGTGATATGGCAAGATCTTCATCTGCTGTGAAGATGTGCAGCACTGCTGACTTCCTTAGAGCTATACAAGTGTATACAGTTGGGGATAGGGCTCAGGAGGTTTATGCTATAGATCAAACAAGCTCAGACAAGTCACTGCTGCACTGAATGAGTACCGGGTGCTAGTTGAGCAGAGTAATGGTGTTACCAAGCAGGAGGGAGCTCAGAAAGCAGGCAGCCTGCTTTGTAGACCACAGAGAAGAGATTTACTGCTCCTGCAACAGCAACACCTAGCCAGAAAGCCCACCACTGCTTTGGAGTTGGAACAGCCCCAGTTTACTTTGAAATGCTTATCATGTACTAAGTCAGGTAATCTTGCAAGCTTTGTAAAAGCTTCTAAAATGGCTTGGCCTTTGTGATGAGAAGCTGAAAATCTTGCTAAATCAATATAAACTGCCTGGTTTTAAATAAAGCAGTAGTTTCAGCAAATGCCATGCCTTCAGTGCAGCTTGTCTGCTTTGAATGTGGGGGAGAGAAATGCCTTTTTCCTCCCTCTGCTAAGGGAGAGTGAAGAAATGACACTCCTGAGTCTTAACATAACTAGCCCTTGTGTGCCCACTCTGCCTCCTTGCCCTACTGTCTGCTTACAATCCTCAGTTCCTCAGTTTGCTCATTGTTCTTTTAGGCCGACAGAGAATTGGGTCATTAGCTACTTAATCAGCACCATCCATCCAACTGGCAGGGGCCAGGGAAGGGCTGCTGCAAGTGCAGGTGCAGCTGGGACAGCCCTGCACTGATGGTCCCACTGCTGCCGCCCTGCGTGTCCCCCATCAGCACAGGCTGGTTGCTTCTGGCTAGTCCAGCTGTGGAAGTCTGGTTTCTGTGACCACTCTTCAGAGGAAAAGGAAAAGGATGAGCACTGCCTGCTTAGTGGGAAGGGGGCCAGGGGACACCAAAAGCCAGGACTCATTTTTGCAGTTTCAAAATTGAAAGAAGGTTGGGGTGAAGCTTAGGACTTTTTCCCCTAGAAGTCTGAGGGTTTGGAGAAATGATAAGAGGAGAGATGTAGAGTTATTTTTCCCATGTTTGGACACTGTATTGTGCTGACATTTATGTGCATGCATTTGCAGTAATACAGTCAGTTCAGCCTTTTCATTGATGACCTTTTCTGTGACATTAACCACAATATTGTGGGCATGCAATACTGCAAAGAAAAGATGAGGCAAGGATGCCAGCTGGCTCTTGCCAGTGTAAGTACTATATAGGATCTGCAGTTACAGTAATGATGGGTGCAAATGCAGAACCAGAAAAAAGGCAATTTTCTATAGAAAAGTTGCATGATACTAAAATAATATTTGTTGCTGTCATTTATTTTTGTAGGTTTCCTTCCTCAAATAGATGGTTATTGCTCTTCTGTAGATTTACCAAAGCAATGACTTTCCCTTATGTTAAATGGTTTTACAGTTTAGGGCTCACTTGTATCTTTACATTTAATAACTAATGTAGAAAGGACTCATCACACGTGGCATTAAAGTGTTGCTAATTGTGACTGGAGGCATTTACATTCTGAATCCTAGTGAATTATATTACTTGTGTTGCACTGCTTTTACTTCATTCCCTGGTTGGTTTTTACAACCAAATATAGCCTGTAACATTTACTTTCCCAGAATGAAATAAATCCTGCACAGGGAATTGATATCACTTCTGTTCCTCTTGTGCCTTTTACATAGTGTTTAAATTTCAAGTGGTCCTGTAGGTTTCATAAAATTTCTCTATGGAAAGTAGATTCTGCTTTTATTATTTTAACTCTTTATGTCATATTAGCTCTGTAAATCATGTGGCTGTTACAGGCCAGAATGCAAAACATTCAGGTAGCTTTGTCTAATGTGCGGGTGAATCCATTTTAAGATGAAAGTTTATTAGGTGTAAGCAGAATACTGTATTTAACTGAAAAATAATTTATATAGATTAGAGTTGAAGTCTTTTCAAGTTCCACCAAGGACAGCTTAGTTGATAACACTGCTTTATCTCAATTGAAAGGTAGGGCACCTCCCATTTTGTGGTGGGACTCAGGACCATTATCTTCCTCCCCAAAGTTCTCCTTCCTGTGTTGTCCAGAACAGTGACACTTTGTATGCACAGACTGAGGGCTCTGCAAACATGAAATTATCACAGTTAACATGAAGTTAGGAAAGCAGGTAATTTTACATGAGATATACTCTATTTTTGTATCCATTCTGCAGCCAAAGCCTTGAATGGGCACAAAGCCACCCAAAACTATGGAAGAAGCCATGTGTTAGATACACTTTTCAGGTCCATCCTAAAACAAAATATTCAGAGGATTCTGATGCAAGATTTTGGAAGCAAATTTCTGTAAGTCTTGTAGGTCTCTTCTAGAGGGTAACTCCTCAGGAAAGTCCTTCATTATTGTGAATTTGGCATCTAATTGTCGGGCTGCTGTGTCAGTCAGTACACAAACACATGACCTGATCCAAAGAGATAACTATTAAAATTGATTTGTGAACTATTTGGTTTGTGCTTTAAAATGTGTAGCATGCCCCTACCTTTGGTTTAGAGGAAGCACTTAAAAAGGTAAATAAATTTCTTTAGAAAAAAAAGCTATGCTGTTTTGCTTATGTCCCCTGGCAGTGGAAGACTGAGCCTTATCTGTGATTTATTTACTTGTGTGGCAGACAGGTTGGCAGTCAGTAAGCATTTTACACACCCATATTCTTAAAAGAGTTTCAACTGCATCAAATCGATGTATACTGGCCACTACTGCACATCCTGCCCTGATGGGTAGTGGTACCAAAGTGCTGTTGAGTGGCCTTGCTCTGCTTGGGCAGCTTGTTGCATGTGCTGAGTGAGTGGAAGGGACAAGTTTCCCTGAGGACATCACAGTGTATAGATAGGAGATGATTTGTAGGGTTTAGTGCTGCTTTACAAGTGTGTGTGGATTTTCAAGGCAGAAATAGACCTCTTGTTTGACAGAACTGTAGATACTGCAGCACTCAAACTTCTGCTGTGGAGGGATGCAAGGATGTCAACTTTTGAAGGAACCAGATTTGTCTTGTGAATTGGGTGCTGGTGGGTTATTCTCCTGCCTTATCCTTGAAAATGAAGTTATTTCACTGTGCTCTGAAAAGTGGTGTTTGTAGACTTGCTGACTTACATAAAATGGAATATTTCATTTTATACATGAAGAGCATTTTCATTAGGAAGAGGCTGGAGCTATTCCATTCTGCTCAAAAAGGACTGTTTTCTCATGAAATGGAAAATAAACCAATACTTTACCTCACAAAATACAATACTTGTTTCCAATGGAAAAAAAAAAAAAAAAAAAAAAGTTACTACGTTTAGAGTAAGTTCTCCAGTAGCCTATGGTAGCACTGCTGCATTATCAATAGCTGGCTGAAATCTGTGTTCATCTGCATCGTCAGTTTGTGCCCAGGTCTCTGCCACCGTGGCATGTTTCACAGAAAGGCTTGATTGCACCTTCCCCAGAGGGCAGGGCAGGGCAGGGCAGTCCATATGGTGAACATCCAGCCACATCAGAAGGCAGGGGCCTTGCTCCCTCTGCTGATTTTATGCCTTGTGTGCTATGCTCACAGTTGTTTAATGTGCCTGGTGTTACTCACTTTGTGTTAGGTTTTCCCTGCTCGAGACCATGTGTGCTATGTGTATTGCATAATAAACTCTTTCCTCTTTTTAGGCCCTAACTGCTTTGCAGAAACTACCGTGATTCCAGCGGGCCGGGAGGTGAAAACTGATGAATGCACTATATGTCACTGTACTTACGAAGAAGGCACTTGGAGAATTGAACGGCAAGCGATGTGCACTAGACACGAATGCAAACAAATATAGGAAATCTACCGATCTACGTACTTTTAATGGTTTTTATAAAATGTCTCACAGCAGTGAGCACCCTAGATGACCCAGGTAAATCTGAAGGAGAAGATTCTGGTGAGGAGCAAAGAATGAAATATTGATATTTTGTTTTTCAAAGTAACATATTACTGCAAGGCAAAGAAGTGCATATATTTAAAACATTTGGACATAAGAATACCTGTCTTAATAAATGTGTTATTTTCACAGTGAGTACACTAAAATACACTCTATAAAATATTCTATGTATTTCTATAATACCATTATAGAGCTTAAAAATAAATGTTTTATATAGACAATACAGATTACAGTACTGTATCGTTGCCTGTCCTGATGTATACATGCACCATGGCAAAAACATTACATTTCTGTTCAATTTTTCATCATCCGATGGTTTTCTTGGGGTTTGTTTCTTCTGGGGTTTTTTTGTTTATTTTCACTTTAGTGGGCCAGCAAAGAGCCAGCATATGACAAAACTTTTGACATTCTTGCTTTTGAAAAAAAGCAGAGTGGAATATGCTTTCAGAGAACACGTGCTCAGTTATGAATATTGCTTTAGTGCTGAGGTGGGTCAGCTCCTTCTCTTACTTTCACTGGTGCGTATCTACTGGTCCACAGCCAAGATAACTTGGGGCAGTGGGTAATACAGAACTGGTCTCTCATAACTTTTGTTAAAAAAATTTAATCAGACAAAATAAATTTCTAATACTCAGTGGAGACATAGGGCATTTCAGCAGGACAAATTCTTCTGTCACGTAAACAATGTGGCAGCACCCAGCTGGTGGAAATGATGGTAAGGAACTACACAGTATGGTCAATGTAACACATAGTGGATGTGGAGATGTGCAGCTTGGAAGGGCTAGAGCAGCCAAACAAGCCTCCACTGCTACGGCTCCATGTTGTTAATCTGTGGTGGGAGAGCTGGGTAGTAGCCCTGGTTAGGTATGTGCTGTTTCCTAGACCCTATTCTTGCCACCTTGCTCATGCTGGTTCATGTTTTTGTTTCTTTCTGGCAGTCTGCATGAGGTCTGTGACACTCTGTGTCAAGGAGAAAGGTTTTGAACCAGTTCTTTGAATCTGCAAAGGATTTCTAGCACGGAAGCTGACCCTGACTACATATGAGGCAAATCACATCTCCTTGCTTCAGCGACCAACAGCTGTTGCTTAGAATCATTTTGGTTTTAGTTTTGTTTATCACCAACTCCTACACTGTGGCTTTATCTTTAAGGTTTTGCTAGACGGAAGACTTAATGAATCAGTATCTAAAACCAGAAGACTATTGCTTAAATTCCCCCCTTCCTTTTGTTGCTTACTGCTATGGTGTAACCTGGTTACTAGGTTTGCATCCTTACAAAGTACAATTTTCTGGTACTCCTGAAGACCATGGGACTTTTGCTAGTGACTTCAATGGATCTCACTTATCAACTGACAACTGTATTTTGAGCATGTGTCTATCACTGGGCTTTATTTTCCCCAGTGATGGTATGGGGTGAGAAAAGGAATAGTGGAATCAGAAATCAAGGAACAGTCTCTTGCACAGACAGTCCTGTGGCAAAGTTATGCATGGTATTCCTCTAGTCGTAAGAAGAACGGGTGGAGGAAAACAGATTATGGGATTTAAATAGCTTTAAATCACACAAAAATCAAGTAACTAATACCTTTCCCTGAAATGGCTGTGCACATATGGAAACATTGTACTGGAAGTGCTGTTCTACAGTAACTTGAATTCCTAGCAGGGATACAGGAAATTACACCTGGGTTGTCACTTCAGTCTGCTGGTGGCATTGGAGGGTAACAGAGTACAGATTAAATTTATTTTTTTTTAAGAGAGAGAAGTGTTTCATGTCTCATTTGTACCTAGACCATAAGTACACTTCCAGAAAGAAACATAAATACTTGAATTTGTGATTTTCTAAGAAGCATACCTCATTCATTGGATATTTCTTATTAACACGGTGAGATGCTGCTGGTTTGGGAGAAAGAAGGTATGATTTGGCTAAAATTGTTTTAAGTATACCTATCCATTTCATAAGATTCAGTAGTCATATGACAGCAAGCTAGCTTCTAAATCAGTAGGACACACGCTTCATGGCTATGTAGGCTTCTCCTTATTGAAATCAAGTATCTGCACAGCTCTGGGAAAGTGCCTTCCAGGCATGTCTCCTTGTGAGGAGTGGAAGTACCCACCTACATGAGTAAAAGTAGAGAAGGTGGACTTGCAACACTTGGAGTGCCTTTCCAGATAGGCTGCCTAGTGTCTGCTAAAGAGACACATGTTTTCAGTGAAATTATGAGAGACTCGGAATTTGTGTCTTTCAATATATGGCCATATGTTTAAGTTTTTTAGAATCTGCCCTCAGACTAGTCACTCTTTGCTTCTCCTTCACTGGAGGTTCTTGTTAAGCCTTACACTGTTTCCCAGGGCTTGAATTTCTGCTCTTTTGAAAAGTTCTGTCTTTATTGAAGTAGTAAGTGCAAAGTTACAGGATATTTTAGTGTGTGTTTATACTGTAGCTTTTATAAATATTTTCTATTGCACATTTTTTTCCAAAATATTTTTCCATCTTTCAGTTGTGGTACCAACATATTAATGTCATTTTTACTGTAGTAAAAGGTTGCTTCTTTCCCACTTCATATGGAATTTCCTGGGAAAAGTAATCTTGACACCCTGCCCTGTGTGTGGTTTCTTACAGAAATATATTTTGACATATAATTATCCTCCTTTTTTGAGAAATAATTTGCAAGTATTTTTTTTTAATTTTTCTTACCTTTTTTTTTTTTTTTTTTTTTTTTTTTTGTGGTGAGGTAGAAGTCATAATGAGTTTTGGACCTTCTTTATGCTGAGATGACTGGCCAAATCCTGCTTTTGCCTGTAGCATTACCATATGAGACCTCTTCAGTTACCCCTAAAATATGGAAATGGACCAAGTGACTCTTCTTGGGCAGAGCTCACCAGCCTCACCCAACTGTGGAACCACAGTTGTCACGCATTGTGTTGTGGTTTAACCCTGGTAGGTAGCTAAGCACCACTCACCCCTGGTGGGACAGGGGAAAAGAAAAGAAAGGAATAGTAAAAGCAAGAAAACTCATGGGTCAAGATGAAAACAATTTAATAAGCAGAGAAGCAGAAGAAAAAAGAAAAGAAGTGAGGGCGATCACTCATCACCTCCCATGGGCAGAGCAGTGGACAGCCAGCTCCCAAGGAAAAGATAAGCTCATCTTACCTAAACCTTGCTGCCCTCCATTTTACTGCCAAGCAGGACATTCTATGGCATTGAATATCTCTTTGCTTAGTTCAGGTCACCTGCCTGGTTGTGTTCCCACCCAAGCTCTTATGCACCCAAAATACTGGTGTGTTATCAGCCTTGCTTTGGTCACAAATGTAAAACAGAGCACCATACCACCTCCTGTGAAGAATAACTCCATCCCAGCCAGAGCCAGTACACGGTGATACTGTCAGCAATCCCAGCACAGAGGCAAACACACCAGAAGACCCTGAGAACCAAACTCCAGTACATGACTGCACCAAGCAGCATGCGGGCCTTTGGTAATGGGGTTGGGGAGCCAAGATTTGCAGCCTGTCACTTCTCATAGGCAGAAGCTTAAAACAGAAACCTTCCTTTCTCTTTATAGGAGTGGAAAATGAAAATGTGGAAATTAAGAGATTTAAAGTTAATAATTAGCTATTAAGGAAAGCAGTTGAAAACCATTCACCTTCAAAGTAAATTAAGCAGAAAAACAGAACCACTGTGGTGACCATGTGTACTAATCTAAATGTTATGATTTGGTCATGTAATACACCCATTCATACTGAACCTTAAAAAACAAGAGAAAAGCCACCTGCATTGTTTCCAGGGAACCAAACTCCAGAGAATATTGCCTTCTCTACCAAAGCCGAGGTGCTGAGCTGGTTTTTGCTTCAGTGCAAAGAGTATTATGCATCCTGCATATAAGGAGTTCAGCTTCGCAGGTAGGTTTTCTCTTATTTCTGGACACACTGATAGTTCATGAATAATTTTGTATTTGAACGTCTGTTGTTTGGATAATGACTATTCTTCTCAGATGTTCTTACGTAGATACATTGGAACAAATATGAGATTGCTTCTACTTGACTTGCTTCTGCTCTTTTCCCAGTTGAAATCAAGATAAATTAATTCTTGGTGTGGCCTCATCCATTTTTGTAGGAGCACACTCTACAGGAATTTGGCTTCAAACCTCTGTAAATAGGTGCCTGAAGAGATGATACTTTAGATGGTTTCAGGTAATTATAAAATTGTACAGTTAGTGTGCAATAGGATTCTTTATTCTAATCATTTAAACCACAAAAATGGAAATGCTGATACTCAAATATTTATGCGAGATTTAAAAGGGAAATGTGGAAAACAGGAATGTTCAAGAAGAGAAAAACATAGCTTCAGTGTCATATGGGTATTTCATAAGGAGGTTTTTCAAAGAATATCATAAGAAATGTAAATGAGAAATGTAGTTGGGCAGAAATTGAAATACAGGAAATTCTAGTCAGAGATGGAAAAGAAAAAAAGTCCTACGGTAAAGGTGATTGAATAATGGAGGATGTTGTCCAGAGATGATGTGGGTCTTCATCCTTGAGGATGGTCAAAACTCGACCTGGGCACAGCCCTAAGCAGCCTGCTGAAGCTGAACCTGCATTTAGCAAGGTATTGGACTAGGCATCTCCAGAGGCATAAAATTGAAAGCCAGCTTTAAATGACATTGAAATAAAGTCTTTAATGCAAGCAAGAAAGAAAAGGATATGATGAAATGTTCCCTCACTTTGGAAAATAATCCCTTCTTTCCTCATATGGTGTAACATAAACAATATTGTCAAGATTGTAAAGTATTTGATTATACTTTTGATGGTAACTTTAATATCTAAACTACAATAGCTCCATAATACTTAGGAGGCTTTGAAAGGCACATATTATTTAAGAATCTAATTCAATTCAACTAAACGCTCCATTTATTTCCCTTATCAGGCAATGAATTTTCTTTACAGTCTGTATTACCATGGGTTTTCTGTCTGTGAAAATACACCTTCTGCCCTGTATTTCTGCTGCATTAAAACCAAAACACACTGAGGAGACAGTGCTGAACTCAGTATCACAGACTATTTTTCTGGCTATCCAAGAATTCAAGTTTTTCATCACTTTTTGATAAAAGTAAGCACTACTTCAGGAAGTTTGTAAGCTGTTCTGTTCTGAGAAGGCAGCCAGTCCTTCCCAGAATCCTCTTTCATCTTAAAAAACAACTCCCATAACAGAGAAATAATAAACAGAACCTAGTATGTTTTTCCAACTGCTCATACATAGTATGTGCCTCATTCCTTTTATACACTCTTAAAACAAATACAGGAAA
Source organism: Megaceryle maxima (assembly GCA_024605025.1). Taxonomy (NCBI): domain Eukaryota; kingdom Metazoa; phylum Chordata; class Aves; order Coraciiformes; family Cerylidae; genus Megaceryle; species Megaceryle maxima. Next base: position 21,452 of record JANHGN010004472.1, read on the forward strand.
ACACCAAATTTCTCTGTCAGTTGCCAGTTACAGAGAAATCAAATGTTTTTATCATTTACCGGTTGAGGATTCGTGGAAATACTGAGATGGAATATTAATTAATCAGTACTAAGAGAACACTGACAGAATTAGAAGCACAAAAGCTGGTGTTCAAAACATCAACTTTTAACTTACCAGGAATATTTGATACATCATTCATCTTCGGTTCATTTGGGTCTAGCAGCTAATAGTAATGCTACTGCTATAACACTTAACACTTTCCTGCTTTTAAAAAGGCTCTTGATTATATTTGCTCCTGTGCAGACCAAGGTCACTGCTAAATCTTGTGTGCCATGTTGGGGTACATAAAGTAAGAGATGGCACATGCCGGGAGGAGCAGTCAGGACAGGTGACCCTAAACTGACCAAGGAGGTATTCCATCCCATATATGTCATATTAGGTATAAAGCTGAGGAATCACGAGGGTCAATCTCTCTTCTCCAGTGGCCGTCACCTGAGGAGGCCTCCATCTGTTCTGCCTTCGATCCCAATCCATGTGTTCCTAAATCCACTTCCAGTATCCTGCTCCTGAATCCAGTTCCCATCTGCTGCTGAGTTGAGTCCGGGACTTCCCCAGTGTCTGCTCCACAGCATTAGTGGTGACGGTGACGTAACTGCCATCAGGGGGGTTGGGTTCAATATTGATTTTGTATAGATTTGTATATGTATACAGTGTCTCTGTAGAATCCTAGTGATGTTTGTTTTCTATTTTTTCAAATGCCTTAGTTGTATATGTTTTATATAAAAGCTACTTTAGTTCACTCAAACTGGAAAAGCAAATCATACAGTCTTACTTTAAAATGTACTGTTTTCATTTTTTGCATCCTTCACATCAAAATATAATGTATTTGGAGCTTTAGGCTCTGTCATGTGAACAGTATATTAGTGGGATGCTTATAGCATAGTACCTTAAGATAATACATCATATTGAAAAATTACTACTTAGATGTAGCACAGTATTCCTTTTCATTCCTTTTTTTTCATACTACAGTTCCTGAAGACATACATATTTAAACCCGTGCTTCATATTTGTGCTTGGAAAAACAAGAAAACACCTTCAAACCCCATTTTCCAGATACGACAAAGAGCTAAATGTGTCCTTCACATCTAGCTTATTTTTATACTTGAACTGCACAGGAAAAAGAGCTAAGGGGGGGGAAGGAGTATAAACTGTAATATGTATTCAAGTCTGCAGATACAAAACAAATAGGATTTTAAACAGGATTCTGTTACTGAATACCAACTTAAATAAGGCTTTTAACGTATGACAATGACAAGGAATGCATTGAGCCAACCACCTGGTAATTCTCAACAGTAAAGAAGACAAGTGTCATAAAAAGTACCATGGTATTTTATGTTACTGTTTGTTTTCTCAGGTAAGAGCAAAAGTGTTATGCTCAACTACAGTACAGACCCCTTACACCATTCCTTGTGGAGAGGAGCTGAAGTCTATCAGCAAAGTGCTAAGTATGCAAAATACCTCAAGTTTTTTATTTACTTCTTGTGATTTAAGTAGTTAGTTGTGTCTATTTGCATTAGCCTAGTAGGTATTCTAAAGACCTTAAAAATGAAGTAGTCCTAAGTGGTATGACCTAAAACATTTTTCAGTATGACAATGAATCGTTATTTGCTGCAAATGTGTATTCTGTTGAGGAAGCCAAAACTGTACACATTTTAAAAATGTTACCACGGTAAAATACATAAGAGCTATTACAAGAGTGCAGATCCTTCAGCCATTAGCACTTTGTCACCCCAAAGACAGTGAATTCCATTACTAGGACTGGGCTGATCCTGGGCTGCACACACAAAAAATAAGAACAACAACCAACCAACCAAAAAAAGACAAAAACCCCAACCAAATTTGGCAAAAATGTGGAATTTAAGTTATATTAATAAAAACATATTTACATTTGAAATGTTTAGAATGCATCTTTATCTATTTGAAAAAAATGATCAGATTTTTTCCACCATTCTGCTAGTCGATGAAAAAATTGTCTGTAGTTCATACATCACCTGTTTATTGCACCCTGTGTTTTTCTTCATCACTTTTCACTCCACCTACTTACAAGGGATATGACCATCAATTACATTTTAATATGGCCTATATCCAGTAATGTTTTAAATAAACTCCTACAGCTGCTTGTATAGGTAATAGAAGACAAAATAAAACTTAAATCCTAAGCTCTGTTTAATTATTTCAAAGCAGTGCAAAATTAATACATCAAGCCAGAAATCAGTGTATGATGCAAAACAAATAGTCCAAATGAAACTTTTTTTTCCCCGTGGGATCATGTTATGCCATTTGATGAAGTCTGTGCAGTCATCTGAAGAATGACTTAATCACAGAAGACTTAACTCAGCACAATGCTCCTGGCAGAGGAAAGCAGAATTTGAGCCACTTGATTATGACTACTCTGAATCATACTACAATTTGGCAGGGGTAGCCTTTCTTTAGGGTCTTTAATTAACAGCTTTAGTATTCAGTAAGCAAAAGTAATTAAGACCTTCCTTCCTTTTGCAGAGTCAGTGCTTACCTGGTTATTGGGTTTTGCCAGTGATGATGATGACTTCTTGGTCATTACTGCACAAACCTTTGGCAGGGTTTGGTTTGGTTTATCTTAATTTGTTGAGACTGGCAGGATTCACTTGATCCCCAGTGGCTGTTACGAGCTTGCCTACCATTTTTTGCCACTACTATTGACTAAACAGGGTTTTAGAGGTCTTATGAAATGTAAGAGAGCAGGTATCCTCTGCAGAACGTGTCAAAACCTTGCCTATTTTTTGTACAGTAGTATGGATAAACCGAGATGTCGTTATGGAAAAGAGAAAGCTTTGCAAATACATGTAACTAAAGACATTTTCCAACCTTTCTGTCTGGAAAATCAATCATCTTGTGTACCAGAGGAATAATTCTCCTCTTTTTACAGAAGATTATAAGCACACTACTAGAAAATTCTTCAGAATTTTCAGTTTATTTAATTGTAGCAAGGTGGACTTCTCCTACAATGGGATGAAATGTTTGCTTCTCAGGGTTGTGTCACAGTTTAGAGTCAGGGAAGCCCCTTAGACCTATCACTGGGGGGCCTGCAGCGACTGAGTAGGTGTGGTGCTTGGGTTTGGGGCTGGCACAACAGTAGGGCTTGTTGGGGGGGCTTGAGGAGCCTGAACAGTAGTGGCACATTTCCTGCATATCATAGAACCTTGTGAAGTCTGGATAAACTACGGAGTGTATCACAGTACCTTGCAGGGAAGCAGCACACACTCTACATTTTTTGTTGGCTGCCCAACCAGTGTAACTTCACAGATGACTAATCTGACGCCACACAGTAAAGATAGTAGAAAAGAATAATAATATGATATTTTGGTAATAACCATGTCCACAATCCTCACCATTTAATGGAGTTCTAAAATCCAGTGGAGTCAGATTAGCACAGTGGGGCTTCAGTATAAGTTCCTGAGATAGAACCAAAAGTATTCTTAGTTATAAAATCCACTATGTAACACCCGTAGTACAGAAACGCACCCGCTGCCCAATTCAGCACAACATAAATCAGAGATAAACCCCACAGGAAAGCAGCTGCTTTTGCCCAGTGCCCAAAACCAAGAGCTTTCAGATAAACAGTGAGAACAAGCAAATGATAACATAATGCATACAGCACGTAAGGGAAGAGTAGAGCATTTAACTTGGAAATAAATGCTAAAAAGACACGAACTGACGCTGCTCTCAGAAACAACATCATTTAAGCAGTCTGTTTTAGTTTCCAATTCATAAAGATGCTCAGGAAAAAAGTGATATTCTTTCAAGTGACCGAACCCTAATTTGAAATATTTGAGCAATCTATCAGAGCTCTGATTGTGCCCCATGTTGGGCGCCAATAAATCTGTCCCAGTTTAGGGTCAGGGCGGCCCCTTAGACCTATAATAGACGCTACCCCCCTCCCTCCACAAGGGGGAAAAGAAAGGGAATAAGGGAGAGAGACTTAGTGATTAGAAAAGGAAACTAGAACAGCTTGAATGAAAATGGAAATAATAATAATAAAAATGGAATATATACAAATATATACAAAACCAGTATCAAACCCAACCCCCCGATGGTAATTACATCACTGTCACCACTGATGCTGTGGAGCGGGCACTGGGGGAATTCCAGACTGGGCCCCGCAGCAGAAGGGAGCTGTGTTCAGGAGCTGGATTCCGGTATCAGATTCGGGAATGCACCGACTGGGATAAGAGGCAGAATGGACAGAGTCCTCCTGGGATGCTCTGAGGAAGGAACCGAATGAGGACCTGAGCCAAGCTGAGCAAAGCTGGCAAAGCGGGCCAAGAGGGGAGAAGAGCCTGGGAGTCCCTAGAGAGATAGACCCTCCAGACCCCGCAACTTTATACCAAATATGACGTATATGGGCTGGAATACCTCCTTGGTCAGTTCAGGGTCACCTGCCCTGTCTGCTCCTCCCTGCAGGCGTGGCCTTTTACTTTCCTGCACCTTCCAACATAGTGCACAAGACCCAGCAGTGGCCTTGGTCTGCACACCAATCCTTGGCAGTAACTCTAACCATGGGCTGTTATCACTGCCAGCAGCAGACACTGCCTGTGAAAACAGGCTGCTAACTTCAGACAGTGCAGTTAGAGGAACTGAGCTGAAAAGTAAAATCACTGAGCAGAATTAGTTCTGTTCTCACTCAAACCAGGACAGAGTGTCATCTGTTTGCTGTCTAGTGGAAATCATGACAAAGAGAAAGGAATCTGAAGTAGGTACCAACCTGTAGCTTGTGTAGCCAGCTGCTGGAAAGTTTCTTTAACCAGTAATCTTGTTTCAATCTTTTCACTAATGGAAAACACCTATTGGTATACCTTCACTTCGGAAGGTTAAACATCTTTGCAAAATATTCTACCTTTACAGCATTTCTTATGTACTTGCCACTTCACACCTCACAAATGGAAATGCACACAACGTCTTTCTTTGTTCCTGTATCCTATAAGCTGACTAGTATTTTGCACTCTCTTCTGATTTTTAGGACTATTTCAATATTCTCTTGAATAATATTTTTCCTTTCAAACTGTCAAGTTAATATGATTCTGTAATATTTCTGTAATATAAATAATCACCATACTGTGAGAAAGAACTGAATAAAACCAAATTAGAACTGACTATTCAGTATCTAGTCTACTAAAAATACCACAGAAATCAAGCTCTGCAGAATAATAATACAGGACAAAAAAAATACTTCATAAAGCTAGTACAGGCTATGGTATCAAATTGTCTCTACAGAGAAGCCATGAGAAACGTGACATTTTGTACTGTATTAATGTCACAGCTGCATCTGATTAAAAAAAAACAAAACTAAACAAAAATAGATTCTAAAGCAGAAAATTTATTTTTAGAAATTTCAGTGACGTGAAAGCAATTCAACTGCCTATGTTAAGTAAAATTTAATGGCAGATCATAACTCATGTAGCTGTTACCAACGTATTTAATTAACTTATTCTGGAATAATGTGCTTTACTTAACAGAAAACAGGGCCTTAAAAGCAGGAAAACATTAAAATCTTATGAAATACTTTCTAAGATGTTTGTACTCAGCGATTCTGTTTATTCAAAGCTGCTTTACAGATGCAGAAGTCTAAATGGAATTATTAATCGGCAGTAACTCCATGTCTTTAGTCATTATCTGTACAAAATAACTCAGTAAAGATTTCTGCCTTAGGCTTATCTAGTGCCTGATGAAATTTTGATACGTTTTGATATGTTTTACCACCAGTGTTTTTTGCCAAAAAGATTTCTCTAAATTTCTCTCTAGATACATCACACAGTGACTAAGCAGGTTAACATGTTTAATTGACTAATTCAGCAAGAGATTTAGACTAGAAAAATGGGAGTAGAAGGTATGGCAATAGCTCAGTATTTGATACCATTTTAATATAAAAGGAGAGGAGGGAAAAAACAGATTGGGATATATTATGATATAAAAGAACATGAGACTGAAGCATGGGGAAGAAAATGAATGTGGATACAGATTGGTTGATGATGCAGTAAGTAAAAGGGTTATGCGTAGTACACAGATTGTGTGATGGCAGTGTGAACTAAATGATGCATTGTTCACAGAGCACTGCACAACAGCATGAAGGAACCAGAATTATTAGAACACTACATGAAACTAGATTTTCTAAAAATATCAGTAAAGAACAGGTGTAACTGAACATCCAGATATTTTGCTGTACAAGAAGTAAAAATAGAGTAGGTTTGTTTATGAAACTTGCAGGGGATACGCAGAGGGATTTTTTGTTTCTCCATGTTCTTGGGCCTGCTCCATAACCTCTTCCTTTCTGTTCTACCCTTACCAAGGCCCAAAGACTAGAAACAGTCATACTATTCAAAGGTTAATGTACTTAAATTAGAAAGTCTGCGTAACATCTGTTTCAGTGTTCCAAAATAGAACTGGCCCATGAAAGGGGAACAGAGATGATAATCTGAGGTTTGCAGTATTTCTGTGGTGATACACTATGACTGGTGCTAACCTATGAATGGTAAGAAATGTATTACAAATTCTTCAGAAAAGAAGAAAAGAATCCAAGAAACCACAGAACAGCTGATCAGATTTCTACACCAAGTAAAATCTGATGAATGAATGCTGAAACACATGCAGGTAAACAGAAAGTAATAGAATTTGATGTTTACAATGAAGATAAACAGCATAATTAACTTGAAAGCATCTGATAAGAGCAACACATAAAAATGTAATAACTACAGAATACTATGATTAGAATGAATTTTTTTTAAAAAAGAGTACTGAATGATGCTTGAAAGGGAAGGAAGAGTAGGAGAGAAATCACTGAAGGGATTACTCATGATCTTGCTGTTAGACAGACTATGCTACTTATTTCCACTAGCAAGATGATCAGCAAAAGTCCCCATGAACTATGCTGACAAGTGGAAGAAGGTGTGAATAAGGACAAGAATTAAATCATCAGGAAAAAATCAAAGAATGAGAAAGGTCTGTATATTTGTTTGGTTAAAGAGGCCTGTGAGCATGATCAGTCACAATGAGAAGGCGAAGGTGGTATTGTTACATCATTTGACAGAGAAGTTCTTAGGACCAAAAGAGAAGTACTGATGATGTAAAAGGCACTGACAGAGGCTCGTCTGAAATACTATGTTAAATTCTAGTCACCCCTGTGCAATAATATTAAAATAGGGCAAGTGAGACACAGGTCTGCTGAATGCAAATTCTTACAAAAGCAGATAGAAAGTAGTTCACTTTGTTGTGATTATAAAATAGGAGACAAAAAAACCAACCACCTGCTTAAGCTCAAGGACATTCTCCACATCAGGGCAAATGCGTATGAACTTTCTATGAATTTATTTAGATTGAAAGCTTGATCTTCTAACTAGCAAAAAAGAGTAGCTAAAGAGACCAAAAGTCCCAAATAGTTTTAAAATGGAAGTTAGAACTGGTTTAACTGGATTACAGGGTTTGTTTCCTGCAGCTACGAGGGAAACTACTGAGTAACTCAAGAAGTTGAACTCTTCTGTACTTCCATGGAAATGTGTCTATCAAAAAATGCTTCTATGAATAAGTGCATGTTTCAGGAAAAGCTCCTCCACCAACAAAGATACAGGGAAAATATATTTCTATTTAAGTAACAGAGCTAAATATTTTAGCAAATCACAATTAATTCTCATGTTAGCATGGTCTCCTGAGAACTACTGCATGAAGTTTGAGGCGTTGAATACAAAGTAGAGAACCTATACTGGACAGGAATCAAGCTGAACAGAGGTATGTCAAACACAACCAGAAAGACTGAACATAAGGTGGTTTAGTTCAATGAAGACAGTATCAATCTTCTAGGATATACAAAAGCTATTTAGAAGATACAGTTAATAGAATCATTCCCAAATTTATTGAGACAGAGAAGAACGAACAGTTATAAAATACATCAAAGGAAATTACATAAATATCTTAGAAAAAAGTTTTTCAGTGGTGAGGATGTGAGGTACGATGTTAGATTTCCTTGGAAATCTATGTAGTCTTCTGAGGTTTTAAAGATTGTTGCATCTATCAGGAGTAACTGAAGCATGTAACTTGCCTTGAAGTAGAATAATAAGCAGAGGACCCTTTCAGTTTTACAGCCTGTGATATGGTGGTTTGGATTTGTAGAAAGGAAATTACTAACTTTACTGAGAGGTCGACTAAGGAAAAGAGTGTATGTTTAAGCATGCTGACAGAATGATATACTCAACTATGGGAAGTGGCAATCAATCAAGTTTCAGGTTCTTGGGTACCTCGGATGTGAAATCTTGCCCCTGTATCTGCCAAATATGTCTGTTATGATCCCATCTGAACAGGAATCAGCTTCTTGGGTTAACAATGCTGTGGAGCTATGTAGTATTTCTGTCTGGTGCAGGAGGTAAAGGAACAGCTTAGAAAACAGTATTTTTTTTACAAGTTATATTAAACAGCCACCAAAGCTAAAGTGAAAGTTGTTTTGAAGAAAAAAAGAATACAAATTAATTTAAAATGGAGTAAGATATTCTGGGAGAAAGCCCAAAGTAAAACTCCAGTCCCTACAAATCAAATCTTTCTTTTCTAACTTGGTTTTCATGTACCCTTCCTTGAAATCATGTGGAACAATATTCAGTATTACAATAAATGTAAGAATTCTTCTATTTTTTATATATCACTTCCATGTATTTGTCACTTTTTGCGGGAGAACATGGGCCAAAAAATTTAAGTTCCTTCTGATGAAGATAACAAATTGGAAAAAGCGATCACACATGGAAACATTTTGCATGTCCTGCAGTTTCAGTGTTGTTGCCATTTTCTTCCATATTCTTATTATTTCTTTTAAAACTGTATTTAATTCTGTAAAATGTTGTTCAATATGTAATGTAAAAAATGTGTTTTCTTTCACCTTTTCTAGGTCTGTAGGGAATCATCTCTATCAAAAGCTTGACTACAGATTTTTCTCTATGGTCTTGTCTTCCATTGTTCCCTCAAGACTTCAGGCTCAGTCATATGAACCTTCTCTCAGGTGAAATGCAATCTGGCAAAGCCCCTCTTTAAAACACCAATCCACTCCTTAGCATCTAAAAAGGGTAATATCACTGCTAATTCTGTTAATTTTATCAATTCTCATATCAATACAAGGATTGACAAAATTAACAGAATTAATTCCCTGCCTTTCTTATTCTTCCAAATGGGTCACAAATATTTACAAATTTCACTTTATTTTGCAAAGCTATGCAGAGTGATTATTTTATCTGTTATTCTTACTTTACTCAGCCCTGGAAGGCAGCATTTAAATATGTAATTAGATGAAAGCACTGCATTATTATGCCCCCTTTTATAAATGTAAGAACAAAAATTATTGTCATCTTTGTCTCACTGTAAAACAGCACTTGAAACATACTTTGTCAGATTACAAATTTTCCATGCTAAGTCCCAAAACCCTACTGCTATCTAGAATTCTGAACTTAATCAGATTGATTTTAATTTAAGTCAGTCCGTAGAAATTGTGGGTCTCTCTTAAAAATCTAAACTACCAAAGTCTTATGATACACCACTAAGTCTTTGGTTGTAGCTGAATGGAAACAGGAGGTAAAATCCAATATTCTGGTTTTAATTTAGATAAACCTTGATCAATTCATGCAATGTCTTTGAAAGTGTTTAGGATTACACAAACAGAACTTTAAAAATTAATTTTGCCTACATTACACACCTGTAGCCTAACATCAATAGATTTACAGCTTTCCCATCTATATAGGTACTGTCACTTAGGTCTACTTATATTTCAGACTTTTTTTTTTTCATCTTTATTAGTTATTTCTGTTCAATAAAAGAAAAAATGCCAAAGGTCTTCTGAAGCCAAGTTAAATAAGGGCATTATTATATCAATAAAATCTCTAAAATCTAAAATCTCTAAAAAATGTATAGCTGGTGCCATGGTATTGGGTCATAGGCTGGACTTGATGATCTTGCAGGTCTATTCAGGCCTCAGTAATTCTGTGATTCTGTGAAAATATGACAGAAAATTTATTCCCTTAATCAAAAAGATTTACACAAATACAATCCTACATATGAAAAACATTCATTTCAATCACTGAAGGGCCAGCAACACAGAATCATGGACATGTTAGGATACAAGGGAGCTCTGTTCCATCTCACCTGCTCCATCTCCCTAGACAAAGGCAATGTTTATTTTTTAAAAGTCTTTATTTTATCTGGAATTTTAGACCATTTTTCATTAAGTGGCTTCCACTGGAATATTAAAGTTCTTAAGTCATAGAAGTTACAATTAAAAATGTGACTACTAACTCACTAAAATATATAAAATATGTAACAACAAACAGACCCATTAGAAATCTGACAAAGTCTAATGGTAAAAAGTATCAATACTTCTTATCCACACAGGGCTTGATTTGTATGCAGGGATTAATTATATATATATAAAGCTAAAACCAAAAAGCAAAAAATAAAAAACTTTTGCAAGGTTCAGTACACACAAATTGGCAAACCCAAATTTATTCATGCTTTCTTATTTTGATCCTCTTGTCTGTATGAAAAAGATGAACTTTGATGATGAGCTTTCACCAAAAATACCCTTTTTTTTCAGTGGACAGGATGTAAGCTGCTTAATGAGCACAGTGTTATTTTAGACTCCCTCATCCTTCTGCTAGAATCTCAAAACATGATTTGCATACCTGCTGTTTCTTGGTTCTCCTCCTGTACTTCCCCTTTCTTCTTTCCCCTTTAAGAACCTCTGAATTAACAGTAAACCTAGTAAGCAAGACTCGGGCTTCTGGCTCTCTACTGTAAAAGCCAAACACCTTCAAGCAGCTAAAATTCTCCTAGATCAATAATAAATATCACTTTGAAGTAATGGAAAAGCCCTCCTATTGCAAAACAGCATGTTTGGTAAGATAGCACATGTTCACAGTTTCGTGATCATCTTGCCACTTTTCATAGTCTTAATATACTGTCTTTAATATAGATGGATAGCATGATCTACTAAATCTCATTTATTTAGTCTCAATAACTTCAGACCTTAAGTAACTACACTGTCAGTAATGAGACTTCAGATATGTCAGTAACAGAACTACAAGTAGTTTTCAGAGAAACACAACTAAGAGTTTCATAGTTTTTATTAGGCACTGTATTTAATTTTCAAGAAAACTAAAATTGGAAATTGGAAAATGAAGCATCATTGGTATACTTTGTTCAGAAAGGGATCTTTTCAAATTGGAGGCCTGGATGCAGTGACTAATCCAATACAACATAGGAAAAAGATGGCCTTTTTAAGGCTGAAATAATTGGAAACTAAGTTCAGGAAAATAGTGCAGATGTTCTTATGTATAATTAGTTCAATAAACAGCACCTTTTCAGCTTTTAGATCTCTTAGTAACAAAGTACTTCAAGTGGATTGCACATACATTGGGACTGTTTTACAGGTTCCTTCAGACCTCACTCACAGCATAAAGAAGTTCTGATTTTCTTCTTATGTGGTTTCAGTTTTCAGAAGGAATATTCTGAGTACAAGTCTCCAGAAAAGGAAATCCTTTGGATTGACATGACACTGAAATTTCTGACTTCTACAGTTAATGCCTTTAGTGAAAAGCTGATAATGGAAACATTTTATGAAAATAAATTAATGATAAAGTGAAAATGTAGTTGTAATAACTAAACTTTACCAAGGATGGTAACTAAGAAACTGTGAGAACTTCATTTATGTATAAGCATAAACCTATTTATGTAAAAACACATCCAATTATCAGATATGAAATGTTACAATTATTGCAATACACAATCACACTCAGTAAGAATCCTTAAATATCCCATAATTTAGTGACATCTTCCCAAGCCATCTAATGTTTTGCTTTAAATCAATCCAACTCGGTATTTTTGGCAAGACAGATTTACCCAGGTCTCCTTTATGCTTCATTTGTTTTAAAGAAATGGAAAATTATGACATCTCTCTCTTCTATTGTTGCCACTTTAAGAAGGAAAAGTACTGAGATCCACCTCATTTAACTTTAGTTCTTGAAAATTAGACATCCAGCCTTCATCCGTCACTTGGAAGCTGTTGATGAAGACCAAGGCACAGCCATGGAGTGATTTATACACTTGTAGGTAGTTAGATGAAGGTAATCTGTGGAGTTACAGGATGCATGGTATCACTTTCCTTCCTATGCTAGTATGCAACAAAGGACATGATAATGTTATGATATAAAATTCAAAAGATATCCACAGCTATAAAATACTCTAAAGCTCATCTGAAATAATGTAAAATATGCATTTTTGAGTACATCAACTATCTTTCTGCTATAGTGGTGAATTTCACATGGAATACTCTGAAGCTTTTTCAGAATCAAGAAACTTTAGTATTAAACCTTACAATACTTTCTGCATGTAAGCAGTAAATCCATTCCATTAACTATAAAAATTCTAAGCATTCTTTAAAAGAAAGACTTTTACCTGAAAATGTAAAGAAGATTTCATTCTGTAGACCTGTCTGCATTTTTACGTTATGATATTCTGACTTAATTAATGTAAGTTCATAAGAAAGTTCAGCAACAAGTTTGCTTGGTATACAAAGCAATGCTTTATTAAAAGAAGTGTTATGAGAACCATTTCAGGGATCTGTGTGAACTCATAGTAAGTTTCAGGATCAGAATAAAGTGCAGGAAGAGATTGAAGCACTTTAAGAGATTTTTACAAGTCCACATTCTTATATCCATATGTAAGTCTTACTCTTTTTTATTATTGTATTTTTAAATTATTATTTTTTTAAACAAACAGGAGATTACAGTAAAGGGATCAGGAATTTGAACACTAAGGTTAAGGAGCATACAAATTACCATTTGGTATGTGGCCAGTTACAGTAGTATGTTACATACTTCTTAGTTAAATGTCACAAAAGTATTTTAAAGGGCTTAAAAACTGAATCCTCTTCCCCAGTGATCAATAGAAGATGAACTAGTAAGATGAACAGGAATTCCTTCTCCATGAGCAGACATAACTGAAAGAGCTTCCATACAGGTATGAAATTTACTTTTATGGATGGATCAGCTGTTTTCTCTTTCCTGCAAAGCTAAATGCACACCTGGGTATCTTTTACAAATAAGCCTATGTACCATAAAATGCCCATATCTAGTTATTTCATGGTAACTAACCTACCTACTCAAGGTCAACAGAGCACAATGTTAAACTAGGATTAAAAGAATGAAGAACAGGGGTCATGGTGTGGGTATAATCACAGAAATGAGAAGGGGGCAGCAGGAAAGAAAGAAAGAACAAAGGAATAAGCAAAGAATATCCAAAATACGGTACCAAATTATCACAGCTCATTAGAACCTCTACCTTGTTTTTGCCTCCCACATTTCCTTTCCCTTGCTGCTGCATATTCCAGATTTTCTTGTATATATGTATGAAACTTGAGTTCTGTATGCCAGCATTCAGATTTGAACCTTATTGAAAGGAGTAAGTCTGCATTACTGAAAACTGTAACCTTGTCCAGCAAAACTGTTTGAAAGAAGCTTTTTCCTTTCCAGTTCTGTCAAGCAAGCTAACTGCTAAAAGTTGTGGTTATTAGGTATGAAAGTTACGGTGCCAAAGTAAAATTAATTAACATCAGAGGTTAATTTAGGTTATTGTGCTCTACTATGTTTCTAAATGAGCGCTAGTATGCATTTTAAATTCAAGATCAGACACAATTCCTGATGAAGGCAATAGGATCTCTTGCCTACATCTCAAGAATAATATATCCTTTATAGAAGAAAAGGAGAGCGCTAGTAATTCATAAATTACATTGCCCTTATCTTTCACCTTATCAAAGACTTTTCACCTGCTGACAGAAGGAAATGTAATCAGAACAGGAAAGAATAAGCTACAAATATTACATCATTAAATGGTATGTACTTAAAAAACAGAATCAGGTAATAATTAAGGCATTGTATGAAATAAATCCATATGTCTGTGCTAGAATTAATCTCATAAAGAATAATTCATTTGAAATTGTACTATTTTAATGTTATTAGGGATTACTGCCTATTCATTTTGTTACATTTCATTACGTTTTATGTTTCTTTTTTTTAAAAAGAACTGTACTAACAATTTTCTCAGTCAGCCACTGAACCTCATTTAAGGCTCTGTAAATTACATTAAATGAACTGGCTGGTAGTAACTAATATTGAAAACAATTTCCTAAAGAAACAGAATGTTTTTATCTCTGCAAATTAAATTCTAAATAAGTCTACTTATTTAAAAGTAGCAGCACGTATTTCAAAACATAAAACTTTTTCAAGGCAACAATACACTTACCTGGATTGATAATTTACTACCAAGATATGTTGTTATGAATTTTTTACCATGTTGCATTGCTGTTAGTTTATAAACAATGGATCAAGTTTAAACATGACTTGGGCTTAAGCGTCTCAGTATTAAAGTTTCCATTGGTGATTTTGCTCACTGCTATTTCCTAGTAAACACAATAATGAAATAAATTTAGTTGTCATCATGAAAAAAAAAAAAATGCAGAAAGTAAGGATCTGAATGGTTATTTATTTACTGTTAAGCTGTGCACAAAATAATATATATGTAATATAATAGTATTATAAATTCAGCTGAAGGCACTGGACTCAAAAACTGAAGTTGATTGGGTGTCACTTAGTTCAACATTACACAAATATACAATTTTAAGAGAGAGATTGGGAAAAAATAGCCTGATTGAACTGCATCTTTTTACATACTTGGCAGGAAAGGGTAGGACAACTTTGTTCCTCAAAAAACTATTTAAGCTTTTAATTAACTTTATTTCTTCACATATATCACTGTGTAAAAAAATAAAAATCAAGTGCTGGTAAAAAAAGAGTACTATTAAAAGGAATGAAAGTGCAAATTTTTTTACAAGAATGCTTTGGGATTCCCTATCAGTCCAGGCTTTCAGTATTAATGGCATACTGTCTTTCATTTTTTAGATGACAAAGAGGTTTTTAATCTGATTATGAACTACTTGGGATGCTAAATCTATAAACTAGAATGGCATTTGCTACTCTATGCTAGAATAACTATCAGATTAATATTGTCAGAAAAGCAGCATATATTTAAGAACTATAGTTCTGATCTTTGGCATATGCAGCTGCCCTGTGTGAGCCAAAAGCAAACATACCATTATTTGACTGCATGCCTAGAGCACCTTTAAAATATATCACAGACAGCTCTGAAATGCTTACAGAACACACTACTGAACTGCAAAGATGACAAGAAGTATGCAAAAGACAAAGCTTGGAAATCCAGTGAAGAGATCTGGTCACAAGTATTTTTTGAAAGTACATCAGCAGAAATGGAAAAGTGTTCTTCTGATGGTTGAATCACTAACTTTATTTACACAGTTTTATCCTACCTTGAATAGTGAATGCTTCATATAGAAGAAAAAGATCTGATTTTTTTACATAGTAGCCATTAATTATTTTAATGCTGTGTCTGTGTATAAAGAATCTCCTTTTGGATTATGAAATTACAAGTCTGTTATGTTAGGTTTTGAGAGTTCTTCTCTTAGTGTTATAAAAGAAATCACACTTAAAATGCCTTACCCCATGGGATTATCTGGCTGAATACTGCCTACACAGAGGAATTTTGTTTCACAAACCAGATCGTTAGATCTAAAACAAAATCCACCATTTTCTTAATTTAATATTTTTTCCGTGTTATTCCTCTGCAGCAGGTTCAGTAAAACAGGTGAGCTATTAATCCAGACCATAAATTCTGCTCTTCAGATTAAACTCCTAAGCATGTTCAAACTTAAATAGGCATTATCTAAATATGTCCAAATGGGAGAATTCAGACATTAATTACAAATGCACAGAAACAAAAGCTAACAGGGTACACAGTAAACTTGAGTTCACTGGAAAATCTTCTTAGAAATGAAACACACTCTATTTTGTGGTCCAGAGAGGACTCTGACAATGTCTCAGGAAACATGTGATCAGTTATACGTATAGCATGAGTATAAGGGTACACATATCCACTAAAAGCAGCTTCATATTTCTTCTGATTTTCTGTCCTTTCTTCTCCACAGAAGAACTGTTTGATATACCAATAGTAGGTTTAGAATATCTGAGATTTAGCTTGTAGTTGAAAGGTTGAGCGCAGGTATTCAGTCAGTTCTTCATTTTACAAAACTATAGTACACCATTTTTTCAGTCCTGTGAAAGGACAGCCACAATCTTGGGACACAAATATTATTTCTATGCATATACCAGGTGGCAGTGTATATGGAAAGCAGTAACTTTGTGTAAATCAAATTTCCTAGGTTCATTTTCACTAAACTTTAACGGGCCTACTCTAGTGTTTGCATTTGGGAAGAAAGATCTAAATGCTTTCTCTTTTCTCTTCTACTTAGCTGTTTAGAACAGCATCAAGAATGTTGTTTTATTCACTAAAAAATTTAAGATCTAGAACATAACAAGTTATTGTACCAAAGTTTTCTTCCTCTACTTAAAATATATTTCAAAAACCTCCTATTCTCAACCAGCCCAAGCTTCAACCAGCTTAAAACCTTCAAAAGTACAATTTCCAGATCTTAGTACAAAACAGTCACTATGCTAAGTGAAGAAAAATTACTTACTAATTTTAAATTTGTAATGATTTTAAATCACATTTTGTGCAATATTTAATGTTTCATTACTCTGTCAACTGCACACAAGTGGACTGGAACTGTGAACAAAGCTGCTTGTTCAAAAAACAGAACTGTTTTTTAATGACTAAAGAAAGAAAAGTTTTAATGCTTTACTGTAGTCATGTTTGATGTATATAGCCAGACAGACTTTTGGGGCACAAAACACCTTCTTAGGGGATGTGTCAATGGCTGGTGTGCCTGGAAGAGAATGTGATTTTTCTGACTATGACTATCTCTTCCAACAGACATTATGATTAAATAATTGCAGGTATTTTGAAGCATTCCAAAAAGCAGTATTTTGTTAGTCTTTACTAAAACATGATCCACAGTTCTTCTTTTCCATTGAAGGATCCTTTTATTTCCTAAAACCACACTGAAAAAGTATGAAATAATACATCAAGCAAGGTTTATGAATCCTAATTTGCCAGCGTTATGGAGATTTGCTGTGATAGATACTGAAAGACTAACTAGTCACACCAAACCCCTGATAATCTTTACCACTTAGAGAGCATTACACCAATTCCAAAAAGAGGCCAAGTGATCAAATTATTTTACACCACAAAAGTTTCATTAGCTATAAACTTTATTCATCTTCTTGTCTCTTTAATACTTAGAGTAAAAAAAAAATAAATAAATGAAAGTGACAATAGTCGTAGGAAACTAAGAAGTATCTTTGTGTATTTACCCAAGATTGTGGTGGCTAAAGCTGAAGTCCTTTCATTACCAATTTTAAAAATAATTTTTCTAAAACCTTTCTCATCCCTGTGTCAGGAAAACACAGGTTTTCTTCTCTTGCTGAAATGTTTCCTGCCTGCCTGCTGCTGATTCTAGTACACCCGTAATTGCCTCAGAGCCAAAACCCCTGCCACCATAGCTTTTTTGCTACTGAACCAATGTTGGCATAGCAACTTGGGATACTACTGAGACGATCTGAGATTTAAACATTTCAACTGGAAGAAATCTGAGGTCTCCACGGTTTTCTGTTCTACACTGTGGAAACTGCAATTGAAGTAAACAGAAGCCAGAGGAATGAAACAAAACAAAAAAATGCTGTTAATTGTGAATCAGGAAATTGTCTTCTGTCTGATCAGGTTAAGCTCAGTAGTTGGACATGTGTCAAGGGTTAGGGCTGGGCTGGCCTCCAGACAAATAACAGACACTGTCTATTAACCCCTCTCCCTTCCCAGAGAATTCTGAGAAACAAAATAAGGGAGAGAGGTTTATGGATTGGTAAAGAAAACTAAACCAGCTTTAACAAAGGTAATAAGAATAAAATAAAACATATAGAAATATATACAAAACAAATATTGAACCCAACCCCCCCTAATGGCAGTTATGTTACCATCATCACTGCTGCTGTGGAGCAGGCACCGGGCAAGTCCCAGACTGGACTCAGCAGCAGATGGAAACGGGCTTCAGGAGCTGGATTTTGGTGCTGGATTCAGGAACAAAGGTAGAACAGAGCCCTCCGCAGATGCCATCCATTGAAGAAGAGATCTTAACCCTTGTGATCCCTCAGCTTTATACCAGATAGGACATATATGAGATGGAATACCTCCTTGGTCAGTTTAGGGTCAGCTGTCCTCTCTGCTTCTCCCCACAGGTGCCATCTCTCTTTATGTACCCCAGCGTGGCACACAAGATTTAGCAGTGACCTTGGTCTGTACAGGAGTAAGTATAGGCAAGGGTCTTTCTGCACACCTGTCCTCAGTAGTAACTCTAAACACTAAGCATTATCACTACTAGAAGCAGATACTGTCTGTGAAAACGTGCTATTAACTTCAGAAAGTTCATTTACTTAGAAGATACCTAGCTGAAAAGTAAAATCACTGAACAGAATTAGTTCTGTTCAAACTCACACCAGGACAACAGGCAATATAGCAGATACTCTGTCCATCGTGCATCACAGACCAGACATGAAAACAATGAAGAACAATCAGCTGACCAGAATATATCCACCCCAAGGGAGATTAGCAGTTTCATGTAAAACAACATAGCCTTGAGGCATAAGTACAAGCAAAACCATCTATAATACTTTGAGGCACAGAATGCTAAAAATTCGGGGGGTGAAGACTGTTACCAGATTCTGACAAAAAGACAGCGTGGTGTTAGGTATCATATACATGTGGAATGCCCTACTGTGAAGGTTGGCATGTAGAGAATTAAGAATGACTTTGATGTAATTTTTATTTTACAAAGGAAAATATAAGACCAAGGACAGATATTGTGTGATAGACAATAGTACAGACAAAGAGGAAAGCAAATAGGATTTGGAAACACTGTCATTGTAAGTGGATGAACGGTTCACAACCTAAATTGTAAACTAAAATAAGAGATTAAACAGGTTTATGAATTCATCGCAATGCTTATTGCTCTCTTTAAAAATGAAATTCCACTAAAAAGGTAAATGAGATGTACATCGAATGAAACAAAAAGCAGAACTCAGGCTCCGCACTCAGCCTTGGAAAGATATTGCTGATGAGCCAGTCATGATCTCCAAGCAATCCTTATTATGTGAGAAAAACAAATTTACAAGTAGCCCAACGTACTTCATGCAGAAACAATGGTTTGGGGTTTTCATGCCATACTAGCAGACCAGGATGATTTCATTAGAGGCACCTTTTTGAAAAATAATATTTTAAGTTCTCCTTAAGCAGATTAACTAGAAGTTGAAACTGGCAAGGGATGTGAAGGGCCAACAGAAACACATGCAATTGAGAAAGCGCAATAAAAATGTTGGCCCCAGGCTGAATAATAGAACACCGAGGTACACACCACCACCTCTGCAGTCCTTCCCTACCTAAGGGGACATATGGGGAAGAATATCTCAAACTTTTTTAAGAGGTGCACCACAAAAGGACAAGCAAAAATGATGACAAGTTGCAGTAAGGGAAATTATGATTAAAAATAAGAAAAAAAAAAGAGGAACAGTTGCATAGAAAAGACAGACAATCTCCAAAGATAGAGATTCTCCAAATTCAAGTGGTCAAGGCCCTGAGTAACTTCCTATCTGAAGGTATCTTGTCACTGAGCAGGCAGCTGGGCTAGGTCACATTGCTCATCAGTCTATTATTCTGCCCTTGCAGAATGCTCCCAGATGTCTCTCAGTGCCAAAGAGAGTTGTCATCCTCAGCCTCTTTTGTGTCCAGCATGCCCTGCTCCATCTAGCACTCTTTAGACATGGCACCATTCTCTACAGAGATCTACAAATGTGGTTTAGTTTGGTAATCTCACCCCTTTCTTTCGTAAAACTTAATTTATATGATATAAAACTCACAATGTATCCTCAGTTACTTCTCCGTTTGTATTTCCACCTTTATAACCCTCAAGCTTCTTTGGGAGAAGCATCAGCAAAGGAGAGAGGGTGCAGGGGGACATGTAAGAAAATCCTTCCCTGAAGAAAGACCACCATCTGGTCCATTCCACTGGAATATTGGATCAATCAGATCTCAGTTCATGTCAGACATATATGTGGACTGTTGCAATTCGGCTTGACATAAACTTTGATTGAAAAAAACCTGTCACTAGCATCAAGTATTTATCAATGGTATCCTAACAGTGTGCTATATAAATTTCAACAATCGTCTTGAATGGAGTTCTAATTTTGGGCCTTGTTCTGTTATCTCTATCATCAAAAATTCAATACCAAATAGACAGCAGGTTTGTTGTCTTCCAGAAAACAGAATTCATTCTTTCCAGTTCCAGGCTTACCTGGTTGTGTAAACAAGAACTACAGTGCACTGTAACATGCTCCTCAATAGATTATGTCACTTAGTAGGTTCTCAGAAGCATGGGCCTCTGCAGTGTTCTCTCTCAGCTGATGTGCACCACACACATGGAGAGTGCAGAGTTGCTGTATGCTAGTCTAGGATACTCAGATTTGAAAGCTTGCTCTTTCCACTCTGTTAGCAATTGCCTTTTACCAGTGCACAATGTATTTGCTTAAAAAGGGGTTAGTGTTGTAGGTCACTTAATGGTGAGCTGTCTATTGTTTAATTCAAAGATAATGAGATAGGAAGCTAACGGAGTAAGGCAAGGATTTACTTAGCCTTTCCCACGGTAATGCAGGTTTGCATGTCTTGTATGGGATTTGTAGCACACCAGTGCTTCTAGATTTTGAATTGTTTCTAAAAACTGAAATTCTGTAGTCATAATCACTTCCATAATACGCAGGATTTCAGCCTGTACAATTTGGTTTATTGTCCTTCCCACTGACATTCTGCAAAGCATCTGTCCTCTACAGAAATATGGGATGCTAGGTAGTTACACTCTAGTGAGCTCTAAACCTGAATATACTGTGCTCTCTAGCTGACTACCCTAATGCCACTGAAAAGCTACAACTAGTATATAACATTACAGCTACTACAATATTTCTGATTTGGAGAATCTGACTAATAATTAAAAATGAATCAAATATGCAAATTACCACAATGTTGTCTTAGCATTGACTATTTCAGATTCCCTGTGAATAGAAAACAGTTTTAAGTATTTGTTGCTGGAAAGGATTTTCACTTTTTCATTATGGCACCACCCCCATTTTCTCTCCTCTCCAAGTATGACTGCTTGCTTTCATTAAAACATGAAAAGCTACTTAAATTCACATTACAGTATGAAGTTGTTTAAACAGAATAAATACAGGTGTAACAGTTAATACACAAAATAACTCTGGGATTTTGATAGTCTTAAATTCAGTAGGTATGTCCATCCCAGCTAATAACCAGGTTTATACTGTAGCTTATACTGCAGAAAACAGAGAAGTGTATATTTTAGATTGTACAATAGTTTATCATGAAATAAAAGTATATATTTTCAATTTACAGGGTGTTTCAGTTTTAACCACTGAAAATTATTATGAATTCTATGTGCTAATGCAGTTGCCAATATGAGTAGTCTTTTTCCATTGCAAAACCTTCATACTTTTTTTCAAAACTGACTAACCAACTGACTTTAGCAGCAGTCTAGCAGGGTGAAATTGTACATATGGCATACCTCTCCCACTTCACATTCTGGCTTGTATTTGCTTGAGGTCAATTTGTTCTGTCTTACAGCAATGTAAGAAAAAAAAAATATATATCCATAAGAAAAATTAACAAAATTATGGTGTCATTATTACAATAACCTGTCAAGATGGTAATTTCTGTCCCACTACTGTAAATTTCCATGACAGTTTTGCAAGCACATATCATAAGATACAGAAGGGTATCCGATAGAAAATAATGACTGAAAAAATATCTACCAAGTACAGCCGTGCTTCCAAAATAATGTCTTACTGCTTTACTTAAATTTCTTCACTGTTTTTCTTATTTGATCATATAGTCTCCATTATAAAAGTATTTACCTTAGTAATCCAGAACAGAACGTTTATGTCAGGTATTTTAAAACTGCAGGATTTAAAAAGTGCAGGATTGTACTTAACCAAATTTTGGTGGAAAAAAAGCCCTTAGAACAGATGTTGCCCAGCATCTCAAAAGAACACTGGAGCCAAATCTAGTGTATTCACAAAGGTCTGTCCCAGAGAAGGTGGAAACATTCTGTTTAGTACTAAATTGTTTAGAAACAGAGTTGGGATAAAACATTTTAATCTTGCCTTCTAAGTTTTAAATTTCCCTGTGCCGTTCAAGGAGTTGCCATGTTTACAGACATGAATCAGTAGAGGATGAACCTTTAGACCACTCAGAACCATTATTTAACATTAAATAATATAAGATAAACTACTAAAAGAAACCTTTACAAAAATATTTACCAGAATTGTTTCACCTTTAGACAAAATCTGATATGTGGAAGAATCTGTACCAAAAAAAAAAAAAAAAAAAAAAAGGTCTAAAACTGTTGGTTTTTTATCTTTCTCCCATCTCCCAAACAACAGAAGTATCGCTTCTAGATATCATGTAGTAAAGCTGTTACTGGAAAACACACATGAAGAAAGCTATTACTAGTATTTGGTATTACCAAAACCAAGTCAGCAATGTGCATTTAGAGAAAAAGAGTACATATATGGCAATAAGGAACAGAATGGTCTTTAATTTAATTTTCAGATTTTCATTGTTTAATGAAAAAATAAAGTGATAGTACTATACTCTGGAGTCTGATGGACTTAGAAGGAAATTCATTCTTAACTCATCTTAATTTTTGTTGTGGAATATAACATAAACTTCAGGCTTCAGGTTCTGTGTACATAACCAGTAAGATGAAGCTGGAATACCTAAAGTGGAAGAAAGCACTATTTCAGAGCAAGAGTCCTACATCCAGGTGGAACAGTGCACAGAATGTTGTTATAACAATTACAGAAAATAATTATCTTGGTTTCATAAACATTATCAGTAAGAATAAAAAAACTAACTATATTAAAAAAAAAAAAATGCAGTGACAGAAACACGTTCTGTGGGTTGGCCTATTAAAAACCACTTAAAACCATTTAAAACAATACAGCAACAAAGCTCATGATAAAGAAGATCCTTTTCTTGGTAAAAACAGTATTTTCATTGAAATTTGTTACATTATGTTTAAAGAAAATACTTAGAATATGACAGATCCCACTGTTTTTGAAGTATTGTGTCTCCTCCCTCCACTTCACAAAAATCTCTTGAGGGCTGAACTGTTAAAAGATAAAACAATGACATTAGTACTGCTATTTAATTTAACTAAAAAGCAAGAAGTAATTAATTGTAGATTAATCTACACCCTTTAATAGATTTGTTCTTTAATGGATATTAAGTTAATATCTGCCTAACGTAACACAACACAATTCTCAGTAAGGCAACAAAAAAACAACAGCAAAGGTGTCATATCTGAAGAAGCATCCTTATTCTAAACAGCACTAAGTTTTGATTTAGTTTTTAACAAATATTCGGTTTTTTTAAACGAACAGTCACATTTTAACTTAAGATTGTCCGTAGTGGGGAAAATGGGTACATCATTGTCCAAAATGCAGATAAAATCTAGCTGCATTGATGTGATACCCTCAGTTGGGATGTCAGTCAATGTCACTGACCATTAATGAAGTTATGAATTTGGGTTCTGTCATGATTGTGAAATTCTTAATTTCTCCATTAAATTAAATATGAGGTATTTTATGGCTATTTTTAATTTGCATTTAATCTACTTTAAATAGAAATTCAATTATGTTCATAAAGATTGCAAAGCTTCCCAAGACACACAAGGCTTCTGAAGGAAAAGTATCTTTCAGGTGGGCATCAAGTCAGATCCGAGTTCCTTTTACAGAGTTTGCAGAGATACAGCGTGACTCCGGCAGAAACAGAACAATGGCTATCAGACCTCTCAGCATTTTGTGTTCTTTGTCTCCACCTCCTGCTTGGAAAGAACGTGGGTTACTGGGAGTTGAGGTATGCTTGTGATTTCTGACTCTTCTGGGGAATCTGGGAAAGTAAGTAAATAACAAAGGACTACAAAGTCTTCAATACAAAAGACAGCAATAAAATACTGAACGTATCATGAGTAGCAATTATTTTACAAAGATGGGCTAAATACTTAGTAGAACCAGATCAGTGCTTGTTGCTAATTTAGGTTCAATATTCAAAAAACTAAAAGAACAAGAAATACTCGGGTAAACTGGTTATAGATTAAGGCATTTTCTGGGGCTAATGACAGAGATGGGGTCAAGTCTCAGCTTTGCTTTGCTTTATCTTTATTTAAGCAATAAAGAGAAATCATCAATTCACCTATTCCTCTATTACACAAATGGTAACTGTACTTCTCTACAGTCTTGTTACAGAAAACAGAAACAAGGTGGATTCTCCAGCTAACAGAACAAGAAAATCTAGATAAATTAAAACTGGTAAATTAAAATCTAGGTAAATTAAAGTGCCTGTACTTGTCATTTCAGAATGTAAGCAGTGTACACCATTGAAAATACTGAGAAAATACAAAGAATTAAAAACTTGGTTGAGAAAAAAAAAAAAAAAAGAGGGAAGGTAATTATAAGAGCAGTCTTATAAATGATTAATTTCTATGATGAACAGTTTAACCTACATTGCAATATTCCTTCACTTCCACAACTTTGTTTGAGGAGCAAAATTTTTCAAATAACTTCATTTTATCCAAAGACATCCTAAAAGGATTGGAGGGGCTTTATTAAAAACAAAACTGATTAAAATTTCCTCAATGGAATATTCATGTTAAGTCTTCTAGAATTCTGCTGCACTGGCAAAAACAGAACTAATTTTTCAGTATAATTCAGCTTCCAAAAGAACATGATGAGACTTTTCTTTGGCAAAAATCAGTATATGCTTTGATTTTAAAATAAAAGCATATTAATTTTTAGCAAATTATAAATCCTACCTGAAAACCATCCTGGTTTAAAATTTGTTCTGCCACTATTATCTGTCCACATGGTCCATAAATATTTTAGGAACTGTGAAGTTATTTATGTATCATAACTGAGAAGACAAAACATAGTCCACTAAACCCAAATAAATTAATGAAAGAAAAACTGAAAACAGTCATACAGAAAGTATTCGAAGTTTATCAAAAGGCAACTGAACAAATGCAAAAGTTAAGCACTGCAAACTGGCAAGGTATAAGCAGAGATACATCATTTTATGGGATGTTTAGGCATTACTTATTGCAAAAGGAAAGTAATATATTTTTTTACAGTAATAACTTAAACCCGAAGATGGAGCTCTTGAACTGTTTAGTTTAAAATAACTAGAAAAATGGGAACCAATATAGTTACTGAGGGAAGATAATGTAAAACTTCTGGAAGTACTTTTTAGATTATCTTCAATGGCACTGCATGCCAGATTTTGAGAAAGAAGTCAGTTTAAATGCTCTTTGATGTGTATACACATTTCACTTGCATAGCAGCCATTTCAGTCAGTAAATGTTTCTATTCGCATATGAATCCCAACTCTTTTACACTTTCCCTCATTTTCTACACTGCCTTTTACATTTTTTTCAAGCCTTTCTTCAGGTTTTCTACTTGAATTCCTTTGTTCTCCTTCCAATCACCTGGAATTTAAATGGCAACTCCTGCAGCAGTCTCTAGCAAAGATTATCTTCCCATTCTCATTCTTTATTTTAAAAATGCACATGATCAGGCTAAAAAGATGCTGTTTATAGAAAAAAAAACATACCAAGAGGTGATTAAGTCCCACAGAAAGAGCAACAAAAAACAATAAAGGACAAGGGAACTTCTAAATCTGCATTTTAAAGTCATTAAATACAGTATTGCATCCTTCAGTCTGAACCTGCACTTAACAAGCAGTGGGAAAAGCTGTTTCACTCATTTTTAAGAAAAATAAATGAGATTTCTGAGTTCATTCTCCAAATTAACTTTTTTTTAAACCAGAAATACATAGGCTCTAATTCCTCATTGTCTTGTACTTCTTACAGGCATAATACAAGGTGTGAGCAACAGTTCCTTTTGCAGGAGGACACAGATGATTAGAAATAGTTTTACATCACTGTCAGACACATGGAAGTTTGGGGTAATTCACTCCCAAGTCCAGGGTGATTCAAACTTCCCAGATGCCTGAAGAGCCATTCCTGAAGATTGGAATTCAAGGGTACATTTGCCATACAATGTATCTATGTTACATGAGGGTCTGATGGAGTAAAATTCATCAGCTTTACTACTAATTTATGCCACTGAAAGAGGCCAAAGATTCTGCAGTGAGTTACATTTAAATGTAAAATGGCAACACTCTGATGCATTTAAAAATCTACTTAGCAGATGTATGAATTCTACCCAAACACAGAGAAATTCAGCTCACCTATTTCTAAGAGGTTATGTCTGTAAGGGGAAGAGCATTGATTCAAAATTAGAAGTAGCAAATGGATTGTATCTGCACAGACAAACAACCCCTCCTGCTCCTCCCTGGTCAGAGGGAATTACGGTGGAGTCCCTTCCCACCTTCTGCCCAAAGGAGGAATCCAGGTAGGTTAGTAATCACCAAATGAACATTTGTTCCTATATCCATCGAGTTGAAAGGGAATGCCATTCACCCACTTAAAGTTTCACATCAAGTATATTCTGTTATTTCATAAAATATTTTATTCTGAATCTTTCAGTCTTAAAATGAGCATTGCAGTTGCAAAATTAATCATCTTCACAATAGTTCATCAGAAAATTAAATTTGCTCTGAAAATTGCAGGGACAGGAAACAGTTTAAAATGAGCCTTAAACTATCGATCTATTAATTTATAAAATACTGTATTACTAGAATGTTCAATTGGCATCATTTAATTTCTTTAGCAATAAAAATTCTATGAAGCGATAAGAAAAGATTTAAGTTATGATAATTGCTAGACGTTTTTTCAAAGTAATTATGTTTTGAGATAATTTTTGTAAAGAGACTTCTGCATCAAAAGAATATATAAATAGCAACACTACTTACTTATTTTTGCTCAATCATGCTAATAGCCAAGTGTTTCTCTGTATCCAAGTATTTTAATTACATCTGGCATTTCTAAGCTGCCTATTGATGCTAAGTGCCATGCAGAAGGATTACCACTGCTGTTACTAGTCATATGAAAGCCACACAGGAGAAACTGAACTTCAGTTTCTCATCTGTCTTTGTGAAGTTTAACCCTTTGGACAAAAAGCTTGCAAGATATTAACTATATTATGTTTTTCAAGTAGGCCGTCATATTTCCTTTCTGACAATTATACCACTAATACATTTCATAAGTTAAAGAGAAGACTTTTTTCCTTGTCATATAGCAAGCTAAAGTTAAAAATGTTGTACCTTTTCAGTAAGATGGAAACTTCCTTCAGATAGCTCAGAAAAGCCAAATGTAATTAAGGCATTTTAAAAAACATGTTCCACATAGTCCTCAAAAACTTTAATTATTCACCTAAGTGAAACAGATAAGTCAAAACTGTCAGAATTAGTAAACAAAATCAAAACAAAGCAAAAAAATGAACAAAAAACCAGAAACAAACAAGTCCTTGAGTAAAAAGGTTCATATTCTTTACATGAGACTGTATTAGAAACACCCGGGTGCCATTTTTGGAGTTGACAAGATCTATTATGCCTGCTAAAACCAAAGATAAAAGAAATACAGTGGCATTTCAGTGAGTACATACTGAAATACTGCACACAGTTTTCTCCTTTTTGTCATAAGGTAGAACTTTTAACTTTGCCTCTGATCTTGCTCCTGGGATCGTGTACCTTGACTTTCTAAAGGAACTGGTGAAACCCAATCATAGAATAAGAAGATCTGCTGCACATACACACCAATGTACAAAATAAATAACCTAATACTATCAGAAAGCATCACTGATTTATAAACTTCAAACTTAGAAACCTCACTAGGAAGCAGAGACTGTCATTTTGGGCCGTTCCCAGCCTTGTCAGGCTGTACAACTCAATTTCCCCATCAGTACAGCTGACAGCTGCAGTTATGCACACAGTGGATACAAGAGCAGCAAGTAGTACAACAGAAATGTCTTGGTATCCTACCACACTAGTATTTCTGTACCTCTGAGCCTTCAACAATTCAATGCAGCTCTTTTAGCTGGTGCCAATGTTACCAGCTGCTTGATGCCCATGCAACTCGCCTGTGCTGTTACACCCTCTCAGACATGCAGCTTCTTTGATACATGGGAAGGAGAAATGTCCCTCTCCCCAGCACTCACTGTTCATTTTAGAGGGGGAAAAAAATAATATATATATATAGATATAAAACTTAGATAATCCTTTAGCTTTCCTGCATCCATCTCCACCTCCACATCTGGAAAGTAAGTTTAATGCCACTGGTGGATACAGTGGGCATAGTGGGTAAAGCACTGGCGGGTGTAAAACAAAGCCCACAGGGGCAAGCGGGACGTTAACGGACACAGCTCCTGCATTAGGGAACAGCGCGCCCCAGGCAGCAGCACACGCGACGGCCGCACTTGGGGCTGCCCAACTGTCTGCGGACAGAAAGCCGCCGGCAGAGTGAGCTCAGAAAAGCCTGAGAAGTCCACACCCGATGTTCCGAGCGGTGCAGGGCTGGGACGGTTGACAGCGAGGACTCGGAGCCGCCACCACAGCCTTCCCTGGGCAGCGCGTCCAGGTCCTGCGGGAAGGGGGGCAGCCTGTGGCTCTATCCCGCCGTTCCGGTACCTGCGGGGCGTGCCTGCGGCGGGCCGAGCAGGAGCCGGAGGCGGCGGCGGGCCGGGGGAGCGGGGCTCGGCTCGTTGGCGGCCGTTGCCCTGCGACAGCACCGCGCGCCACCACGCGCCCCCCGCCACACCGCCAAAGCCGCTAGCGACTGTGCCGGCCGCTCGGGCGCGCGACAGCCGCCCGGCGATGCCCTCACGGCAGGCGCGGCCGGGCGCGGTGAGGCGCGGCCCGGCGCGATGAGGCGCGGCCCGACCCCGCACGGGGTGCTGTGGAGTAGGGCAGGCGAGCCGCCTCCGCCCTTCCTTGCCGCGACCTGCCCGAGGGGAAGCCAGTGGCGGGGCTTTCCCAGCCGCAGTGCCAAGGTCTGCGCTTCCACCTCTGGCGAAAGAGAGGAGGCGAGGTGGGGGGGGGCGGCGGCGGCTTTCACATCCTCAAACCCCAGGGAAACATCTGGCGCCGCGGCTGCTCCAGCCTTTGCCCTCCATCCGCCGGTTTATACGTAATTAATCCCAATCCATTAACGCACCAGCATGGCCGCACCCCCGCTCCGGGGGCAACTCCTCTGACACAGCCGGGCTTGCCATGGTGCAGAGTGCGCCTGGGGCGTCCAAAGGTGCAGTGAGCTGCTTTCGTGCGCAGTGCACTGAGCAAGGAAGTTTTCAGTGCAAAACCAAAGAACTTCGCAGATCCTAGACGCTGTCATGGGCGTTTTCAGTCTTCGTTGTGTTGCTACAAAAAGACAATTAAGAAAGTGTCTGTAATGCCAGGACATTTGCATGCTCGTGTGGCATCAAAGTATTTGAATTTGTTGTAGAGAAAGGATATTTTGAAAGAATGGAAGTGGTGGTGGTGAATGAGTTATCTGGAAAACAAATAAAGCCTGGCAGGAAAATTTCACTGTATTGGAGGATTTGGTATGTTGTTATTGTGCCAGAGAAGAAAGACATCAAAGAACCAAAACAACTGCTCTGTGGGAATCCTGAAGCAAAGTAAAAGGCAGATATCATAAAGAGGACTAGCTTAGACATATGACCATGTGCTCCTTTAAAGCACAGATAACTTGTGAAAATTGATAGTAGAAATAATACGGCCTTAATTGGCAGTTTTATTTTCCAGGATAATCTGGACAGAATCCCTGTCAACAAAATCCACGATAAAGCTTTAATTGCATTTCACTCTGCAAAATTAATGCATTCAAATAGGAGTCATCCTTGCAATGCCTTCCATCCTGTGCCTCACCTGGATCCCATGTCTTCACCTCTCTTCTAAAGCTTTCCAGAAGAAGGTAAGCACTGAGGGGAAAAAAAGGTCAATCTGCACCACTGGATGTTATTTATAGTGTAAAACTGAATATATCTGGTATGGAGATTACAGAGTGTCAGTAATTATAGACAACACTATGGCACTTTAAAGGATTTTTACTGGCAGAAGTCAGATTTTGGAATTATCTTTACACTGACTTGAATGTACAAGTGTGATATAAAATAGACACAAGATATGCCAGTTTACTGTTAACGTAGCCTTACAGTGACAGTACAGCATATGGGATGTTCTCAGATCTCACTTTTTACCCATTTTAGTACTTGTGACCTATATATGAAAGCTGTCTTAATAAAGAAGGATGCTTTTTTTTTTCCCCTGCTCCATCAGCAAACTACACCAAATCCCCCCCCCCCATGACTCTGCATTGTGCAACATGATGTTTTATTCCTATAAACCTGCACTGTGAAAAATATTAGGCCCATTTCTGATTTCATGTTAATCAAGGACAAGTTAGGAATTCGGGCAAGTTATACCTATGTGTGACTAACATAAATGAGAGAATGATCAGACTAATTTTCCTGACAAGGTCACAAAATAAAGGCCCCCATAGTGTGAATTAAGCTGTCCAAATAAACATAGTTTGATTTTTGCAAACTGCCAGACTTTTGTAGATGGCACTGAATAATGCAGAAAACACCTCTATAAATCAGAATGCTTTTGTTTAGATTGCTAAATTAATACTGTTGAGTTTGGGATTAGGAAATGAGTGCTGTATATTGTGAGCTCAGATATTAATGGATTCGCCAACCTTATAGAACAAATGGCAAAACTGGAGATAATTACGCTGCATGAAAAATTCAGATGTCAATGTGATTTATTATTCCAAGTAATAATTGTAAATGTTCTGGATTTGCATTTATCTGTGGTTGTGTTTGATAAATTTTGTGTTAAATCCATCTTTCAATTTCATATTTGTGATCTAGGTACCAACAAAATAGACTATTTTAAAATACTTAAATTAAAGTACCATATGATTCTTAATAAGACTGAAAATTTCTTAATTTTGTCTCTACTGGGTAATTTGTCGTGCCACTTGAAGTAGCTATATGTATCCTCTTAAAGGACTAGGTTATGGTGGGACACATGAACAATGTTTCACAACAGGAGACATTTCAATGTAAGATGGTTTCCATCATTACCAAGCAACAAAACCCTCTGCTCATTCAATGTCCCTGTTCTTTTTGTACCATACTTGATAAATCTCTTTTTGGGAAAGAATTCACTACTTAAGCCACTGCTTTGCTCTTCATGGTTTCTATGCACTGATATTCTGGAGGATGACCTCTGGTTTTAATGTGGTTTGTTGGCTAGGACTTTAGAAACTTGGAGAAAGAGGAATTTTTTTAAGCTTACTGGCACATAAGAATGATAAAGAATGACCATGGCTTCCCATGGAGTTGAAAGGCAGTCAAGTGGCTTTGAAAGTCCACCTTGTCAGTTCAACCAGTTCATGAGATGGATCACCATCACTATCAAACTATTTTAAAGAAGATGTGTGTGCCTTCTGTAAGAGGTCCTGAGAACAGACATGGCTTTGCCAGACTTGAAGAGAAAAACAGTAATTCTTTCCTTAAATTCAATTCCCACACCAGGGTAATGTGCCTTTGGGTCATCACAGGAAAGAGACCAGCCTGCCCAGAGGAGGCATGTGATTCTCCTGGAGGAAACCAGCCAAGACAGATGGTGGAACTCCAGGGTTGTGTCAGCTGCTTCTGTCAGGGCATGACTCTGAGGTAAAGCAAACTACTACTTGTATTTCTTAATCACCAAAGAAAGTGGTGATACCTAACAAATAAATCAAATTAGTTTCCAAATTCCATCCTCCAAGGTCCTGAAAGGACAACCTTATAAAATACACTTGCCCTGAATGTGTGAACTGGATATGACAACTTTTTGAATGTATGCGTGTGTGTGTATGTGTTTGTATGATTCCTTGTTCCTGTTGTAGCAAAGCTGTACCAGTCAGCAAATTCTAATGAGCATTTTGATGCAAATATGTGTATATGAAGGTAAATAAGGTTCTAAAGAAATCTTTTTATGTAAATTGTGAAGTTATATACAATAGTTAGAATAAGCACCCCCTTTAATGAAAACTAAAATAACAAATCAGTCCAGAGTCAGGAAATCCCCTGGATATTTCTGTGTCACTTAGTATTTCCTGACAAGTTGCCATGCAGTGTAAAGACATGTTCTGGTGTCTAGCTGATCACAGAACAGAAGTTCTTTAGGACTGCCAACCATGTTGGTCAAAGTACATATTACTGTCTTATTTTATATTAACACTTTACACATAAAGTTGAGTTGGGTCTGATTATTTTGTATCGATTACAGCATCAAAATAGAAATTCACTCTTTTTAACATGAAGCAAAATTAAGTTGGTGGTTACTGTTCAGAATTTTCTGATGAAAATGCTGGAAAGCAGCAATGTCTGCCCAGGGCTTGTAAAGGCAGACATAATGAGCAGTAAGAAATACGGTTTGGTTTTTACAAAGATTAAGCCAATTCAGTGATTTGTGTAGAGAAATGCTCATTACAGCTAGAACAGAATTTTGTGGGAACACAGGCAATGTCCTCATAGATGAGGGGAGGAATTTCTCAGAACATGGTAAAGAAATGTAAATAAGCTCTTTGTTCCATTTTACTCTACAGAGATAACTCTCTTACTTCATTGTTAACTATACTTTATCTGTGTTATTGTCACCAGAAAATCTCTACATGCTGTACATTCAGGCATTGGTTTTGGTTCCTTGTTTCTGTCTTTGAATTTTTAATTACTCTAAGCTTACTGCAATCATGACAGAACTCAAAAGAACCAAGGAACAACAAAGGATAAAAAATATACTGCATATTTTTTCCTTTTTTTTTTCTTGCTCATCCCATATAATTTTCACTCTTACCTCTCAGTTACTGTCTTCTCCATTTACATATGAAATTAGACCTCAGACACCAATCGGAATTGATCATCTGGTTTCTTTTCTGCAAGCCTCTGGAAAAGTGAAGGGGAAAGAACTTTTGAGATAGGCTATTCTATCTGAACATTATTTTTTTCAACACAGAGAAAAGCAGACAGAGACAGAGATACTCTGGAAGATACAGACACACCTGAAATGAACACAGAGAAAAT
The DNA here is from genome assembly GCA_024605025.1 of Megaceryle maxima. NCBI lineage: Eukaryota > Metazoa > Chordata > Aves > Coraciiformes > Cerylidae > Megaceryle > Megaceryle maxima. The sequence continues at coordinate 54,679 of JANHGN010004472.1, forward strand.
CTGAAACTGCATGTCAGCAAGTCAGTAACCTGGGTTACAGTTGAGAAAGTTCTCTGAAATGGAGAGTAGTTCCAGAAAGCTGATAGAAGCTGTCTGGTGGCTTTCTGGTGATTTTTCTTTGGATAAAGTTCTCTATTAAAGTGCTGACTCCACTGAACCTATCAGAAAAAATCAGACATAACTCAGGCACAAAATTTGGTACAGATATAGTCCAGCATATATTTCTGAAGGAAAGCTGTGCAAGTCTTCTTCCAGATGTTCCAATTCTTCCAATAATTTACAAGTTTTCCTGTGATGCTGACCTATTAACTACAAGTGTGTCAATACAGATAGAAAAAGTAGTTGAGTTTTAAGCTACTATTTTTAATGCATAAACGAATTCCCTATTTCAGCTTTATGATTCAGAGCCCAACTACCAACCCCCCAGCACATGATGCAATGAAAGTTGCTAATAGTTCTAGATGCCAGTCCCAAGACATTCCACAACTAAGATGTTTGGGGAAGTCATGCTGAAAGAGAGGTCAGTCAAGCATTTTTCAAGCAAATTCTACAGTCACTTTCTCCACTGGAAAATAAACAGAGGCAGAAGCAGCCTTTGAGGCAGATGAGCTGAGGTGTATAAAACATCTGCAGTAGTCAGGAGGTTCTCTGTTATGATAATATGTAGTGATATGGTTTTGGTAGTGAACAGCTTTACTTTGAACTTCCCCATCAGTCTTTTGCATCTACCCAGCAAAGCAAGTTTATTGAACTCTAGTCTTTGCCTCTAGAGTCCCCTTCTCTCACTCGCAGAATCACAGAATGGTTTGGGTTGGAAGGGACCTTTCAAGGTCATCTAGTCCAACCCCCCTGAAGGGAGAAGGGACTTCTGCAACTAGAGCAGGTTGCTCAGAACACTGACCAACCTCACCTGGAATAGTTTCAGGGATGGGGCATCTGCCACCTTGCTGGGCAACCTGGGCCAGGGTCTCACAACCCTCAGTGTAAAAAATGTCTTCTCTCTAGTCTAAATCTCCCTCTTTTTGTTTACCCCTCATCTTATCACACCAGGACCTGCTAAAGAGTCTGTCCCCATCTTTCTGACAGGCCCCTTTAAGTACTAAAAGGCCACAGTAAGGTCTTTCTGAACCATGTCACAAAGCGCCACATCCAATCTTTCCTTAAACACCTCCAGGGATGGAGACTCCACCACCTCCCTGGGCAGTCCATTCCAGTGTCTAATCACCCTTTCTGTGAGGAAGTGCTCCTAAGATCCAACCTAAACCTCCCCTGGCACAGCTTCAGGCCATGGCCTCTCATCCTGTCACTAGTTGCCTGGGAGAAGAGCCTGGCCCCCGCCTGACTACAACTTCCCTTTAGGTAGTTGTAGAGTGATGACGTCCCCCCTGAATCTCTTCTTCTCCAAGCTTAACAACCCCAGCTCCCTCAGCATCTCCTCATAAGACTTTCCCTCCGGTCCCTTCCCCAGCCCCGTCGCTCTCCTATGGACCTCCAGCAACTCAGTATCCTTCTGGAAGTGAGGGTCCCAGAACTGCACACAGTACTCAAGGTGAGGCCTCACCAGTGCCGAGTACAGGGGAGAATTACATCCCTAGACCTGCTGGCCATGCTACTCCTGATACAAGCCAAGATGCCATTGGCCTTCCGTGCCCCCTGGGCACACTGCTGGCTCATGTTCAGCCAGTAATCAACCAGTACTCCCAGGTCCCTCTCTGCCAGGCCTCTCTCCAGCCACTCATCCCCCAGCACTGCAGGGTGCTACTGTGGCCAAAGTGTAGTCTTGTTAAACCTCATATTATTGGCTTGAGCCCATCAACTCAGCCTGTCACTCATGACAGCTGCCTTTTCTCTGCTTGGCAAAAACTGTAACTGTAGAAATGCAATATGTAATTACTAGTTTGTGTTGCATGAGCAAGATTTTCTTTTTATGTTTGATAACCTGGATACTTTCCTATTTACAGTTAGTACTGTACATGAAAATATGTGAAGTAGACCAAACCATGGCAATATATGTTGTGTTATTATTTATCACTTAACTTTCATCTTCCATGTAATTTAATGTATTTTTGCAGAATTATGTAGTTCATAACAGGTAACTGAACATCATTGCATCAATTTTTATGGGAAGTCATGAGTTGTCTTCACCCTGTTAAAAACATTAAGGATTGCTGCAAATTGATAAACACAATAGGAAGCCCTTTCTTTCAGGTTGGAGAGCTCTAGGGAAATTTGCTTCAGCTTCACCTGACCAAACCCATATTATTGCATTATGTATGGATTTTGATCTCAAGGCAAGTGTCTGATGCTCTTCTTGTAATGACAGAAACCATATTTAATCTGCTTTCCATTCAATATATTTTCGCAGTGATTAGTGTAGTGACTTCTTAATTTCTTCATCTAATTATATTGAAATAAGTGCTGTATTTCAGGTAGCTGTATGCTAGCATGGTGGTTATTGCTCCAATAATTTCATTTTTTGTACTGTTATTCTGGTTAAGGCATTTAAACTGTAATGTGAGACTGATACTACCAATGTGTAACTGGAGACAAAGTTAGAGCAAAAATACCAGAATTTTCTATCACTTGGAACTTCCGGTGTTTTAACAGCATTGAACACTGGATTCATCTCATGAACTTTATTTGACTAAAACCTTGCATCCAGTCTGTGCTTTTCATCTCCACTTCCTCTATAGGCAGTGAAGAGAAACTGGAATTTCCAAAAGGGTGTACATCTGTCTTCAATGCCTGTCACAGGCATGATATGACTGAGGTCTAATCTCTATGTCGCATCTCACTTAACTGATTTTTCAAATTGCGATAAAATAAATCCCATCTTCACTGTAAGCTTACTGGGAGATAAACTACCTCTTTCAATTAGTGACTGAGACAGTTTTAAAGACGATAAGCCTGTGAAACTGTATCATAACTACTTGTTCCCCAACACACAGCATATAATTCGGGCTTTTCATTTCCCTTCAAACTGGAAGTACAGAACTGTGTTATTTCCTACATCCTTCTTTGTCACATAACTCCTTACTACCTAGCTACCAATGTCGTTCACTGATGATTATATGGGATCTTTTTTTCTCTTATTCTTGTTGATCTAGAGTTTATGAAGGAGATCTTAGAGATAATATGTTATCTTCCAAAATGCAGCCTCCAGAATCAACAGAAGTGTTGCCTGATTCCATTTCCCAGTGTTTCACAAAAAGGAGATACAATCCTGAACATGAAATAAACCAATTCAGTGGGCAATTTCTTGCCAGCTGCTTTTAGATGTTGCTAATGAAATGTAATCAAAATTTTGTGTGGGTCATACACATAAACTCACAGAAATGTTTTCAAATACAAACAGTCCCAAGTGAGCATTTAAGGTAATCAGCACACTCCAGTAATTGCTTCAAATTATTTCATACTTTTTGTCTCCCTCTCCCCTGTAAATTGGTAAAGAAGATGTGCATGCACAGTACCAAAAGAGTGGACAAGGATAATGATGAAAAATTTATTTATAGGAATGATGCTGTACCATAACAAATCTCACATTAAGTTAGTTTACTTGTGATTATTAACTGTAATAATTATTACTTTTACTAAATTAAAATTTGTCCTGCAATTGGTTCTGAATGAACCAAAGAAATCTATCAAGCAAAATTAATTAGGTAATGTTGCCTTACAAGCAACATCTAATATGATTTTAGATTGCTGGAGGATTCTGGGACAGATTTCTAACAAGATCTTTTACCTCTCTAGAGAGAGCTATAAGTTTTTTGTTTGTTTGTTGTTTGTTTGACTTGGTTGTGTGTGTGTGTGTGTGTGTGGTTTTTTGTGTTTTTGTTTGTTTGGATTTTTTTTTGTATCAGGGTCCTCTGACCACTCCTTTATGAAGTCTGCATGCAGTTAATTTCAGAGATTCAATTCAGCAGCATTCTATAACTAGGGAAGTTAAGATACTCAATAACTATATGAAAAGCATACTTAACGTGCTTTTGTGGGAGAGTTAAATAGAAAAAGCAGAACAGAAGAAATCTGTAAAGTGAATGATTGTCATGACTTCAGACATCTAATGTTTTCATTAAGATGTTTATGAAAACAAGATAATCATACGCATGTACAAATTCAAGGTTTTACCTGCTGTCATAGAATCCAAAACAATCACCTGCTCATTGGTCTTTTCTTGACCTTATTTCACCTATTGTATTCTACCTCAGTGTGCAGCATTTTAAATTAGCCCAGTAAAGGGTGATGGGAGGTTCAGAAGGGCTCAGATAAGAGCCAAGTAGAGATGGGAAATGAGAGGTTGGTCAAAGCAAGATGGGAAAACCAGAACTTGCCTCCTTTCCAGGCCATGAGCCAGCAGGTTTTCTTGGGCACCCTCAGGTGTGCTCCTGGACACAGTCAGGCATACAATGGGAGAGATGTGTACCTCTGCAGCGTGGAAGGGAGGTAGAAAATGCTATCATTTTGGTTTCTTGAATATTGATGTAGACAGTGAGAGCAGCTTTCATGGACAGATCAAGAGAGAAATTCCTATCATTCTGAATTTTCCCCTGTTCTCAAGAATTGTATAAGAGAAGTGTTACAAGTAGAGCTTCAGAGAAGGAAGTTCATTGTTCAAGAAAACTTGCTTACACTATCCTAGGAAATTGACTGAAGGCCCACTATTGGAGAATGAAGATTAAATGACAAGATTCTGCCTGCTGAACTGGATCATTTAGCCAACCTAACCATTTACTAGAGTCTTTCACCAAATTCAAATGAGCATTGCATCATTCCAAGAGCAAAATTTTAACTTGTCACTACCTCTCTATTGGGACCTCATAAATATTCTATCAGAATATTCTGTCTGCTGAAAAAAAGATGATTTATCTATTCTGTCTTTAATAGTGCAAGCCAAAGCTCTTGAACCTGTCATATCCCTTTGTATACATAAGTACAATGTCCCCAGGTTGTTTCTACTTTCTGCATTTTTGATTAAGCCTAAGCAATCTGTCTCCCATTTTCTGCTGCAAGAGTTGTAGATTGACTATGGTATCTAATCTTAAAATTTTTTTTGGTGCCAGGAGAGAGCATGGACTGAGTCTTCTTTGCTTGTAGGTGACTCCAGCCTTTTACCTGTAAGCTAGAAATTGGGATCCATTATGTCCTTCTTGAAAGAATATCCCAGTCTGATCATGGGCATAGCCAAAAGGACAAGGCATGACACATTTCTATCTTACTGCCATTCTTCCCAAGCCTCATTTCTGCACATATGTACTAGAGCTGTCATTTGTTATGTGCTGCAAGTTCAGCAGATGATTGTTTTCATCTTGGGACATGCCAAGCACACAGGGCACTTCATGTTTGTGTTTTTTCTTGTGGACCATTTTAATAAATAACTAGAATTTTGGAGCATGCAGTGTATGGTTCATCTGCCTTCACCAGCTGTCTTATAAATAATGCACATAACTTTGATTTCCTTTCTATCCAAATAGTGGCTGTGTTGGTACAGTAAATTTTGAAGATATTGTCAATGCTGATGTAGACTTAGTCCCACTTAACCATGCGTGAACTTCAAAGCTTCACTGCACAAGGACTGAACAGTATGTGTCTCTTGTTATCATGATTTTGATACTACCTCTTGACTTAATGTTACTTGGGAAAGTGGAAAAACAGTTAAAAGATCTGGTCATGGGCCAAAAGAATGAAAAACTTTGATCTGAATGCTCCTTATTCTTTTTAATAACTTGAATGAAGTCTGTTAACACAGGAAGCACAGTGGGCTTTGAGATTCAAGGTTGAACTTGGAACAAGTCCTTTTTAATAACTGAGTCAGTAGTAAATGGCCTACAGTCATGACTGTCTGCAGTGGTCAGCATAGGCCTGTATAAATCTGTCAGCCTAAATATACAAAATTAGTCAAGGAAGCTGATACAAAATGAGCAGAGAGTTGTCTAATGAGTTCATGGTATAACAGATTTTATCCATCTACTTGAGTTATGGTGAGCAACCTGTTTTGACTAAGTATGAATTTGTCATAAAGCACTAAGGCCTGATTCTTTATTGTATCACATTAGTGTTATAGTTCCAAGGAAATTATGCTTCTAACACCATACATCACATTTTTCAACCAGAGATGTTCATTAGGAGTTTTTTCCATCCAGGAATTGCTCTGTGGTCCAGGTGACCCTGACATTCATCTAGTACAGAATTGTCATAGTGGATGGGCAGTAATTGACTGTCAGACCAAAAGTTAACCTTAGTATGCCCATCCTGGCAAGTAAAAGCTGCCTTTGGTAACACCAGTGAAATATATGGTCTCGGTATAAGCAAGTTTTTGCAATCAGCAGGCTCTGACCTAGACTGGGATGGAAATCAGAGTATACTCTCCCTCCTGCTGTTAACATTGCCAGACTAATTAGACAACCAAGTTTTAAGAACTCAGCAGACACCTTTCCATTTTTCTCAGTTGAGAAAGGTTGTATGTGAAGCCAGTCTGCTAGATCATAGCCCAGAACATCTTCCTGATTTGTGGTTCCTGATGATGCTGAGACTACTTAACACGGGCACTCCTGTGTTAGGTAGTTGCTGGCAAGGTTATGGACAGATCATCCTGAGTGCCATCAATTGGCATGTACAAGACAACCATGGGCTCAGGCCCAGCCAACACAGGTTTAGGAAAGGAACATCCTGCCTAACAAATTTGATTTCATTGTATGACTAGGTGACCCATCTTGTAGATGAGGGGAAGGCTGTTGTGGTCTACCTAGACTTCAGCAAAGCCTTTGACAAAGTCTCCCACAGCATCCTCCTGGAAAAGCTGGCAGCCCATGGCTTGGACAGGTGCACCCTTTGCTGGGTTAAAAACTGTCTGGACGACTGGGCACAGAGAGTGGTTGTGAATGGAACCGTATACAGTTGGTGTCCAGTGACCAGTGGTGTCCCCCAGGGTTCAGTACTGGGCCCGGTTCTATTCAACATATTTATTGATGACCTGGATGAGGGGATTGAATGTACTGTTAGTAAATTTGCAGATGACAGTAAGTTGGGGGAGATTGTTGATCTGCTGGTGGAGGATCGGGAGATACTGCAGAGGGACCTGGACGGGCTGAGTTGATGGGCTCAAGCCAATAATATGAGGTTTAACAAGACTACACTTTGGCCACAGTAGCACCCTGCAGTGCTGGGGGATGAGTGGCTGGAGAGAGGCCTGGCAGAGAGGGACCTGGGAGTACTGGTTGATTACTGGCTGGACATGAGTCAGCAGTGTGCCCAGGGGGCACGGAAGGCCAATGGCATCTTGGCTTGTATCAGGAGTAGCATGGCCAGCAGGTCTAGGGATGCAATTCTCCCCTGTACTTGGCACTGGTGAGGCCTCACCTTGAGTACTGTGTGCAGTTCTGGGCCCCTCACTTCAAGAAGGATAATGAGGTGCTGGAGGGGGTCCAGAGGAGAGCGACGGGGCTGGGGAAGGGACCGGAGGGAAAGTCTTATGTGGAGATGCTGAGGGAGATGGGGTTGCTCAGCTTGGAGAAGAAGAGACTCAGGGGGGACCTCATCACTCTCTACAACTACCTAAAGGGAAGTTGTAGTCAGGCGGGGGCTGGGCTCTTCTCCCAGGCAACTAGTGAAGATTGCCATGTTAAAAATGTGTCATTTTTAACTTTAGTCACTAGATGGCCTTTCAATTTGCAAAAGCTCCCAGAATGCCCTTAGAAACACTTTACTTTTATCTAGATCATGAATTTTGAAATTCAAAGTTTTTGACTTTAAGCTTTTACTAATGTTGTCTAGTTATTTGAGCTGGTAGCTTTAGTAGCTTTCTGCAGTCTTTTGAGAAAGTAAAATTATTAAAAAAACCAAAATAATGGTATAAATGAAAAAAAAGAGGAAAAAGACTGTTCTGTTTACTTAACCAGATTTTCTTTTTCCATAGGTCTTGCAGAAACTGTTCTTTCAGTGGTCTTGAACAGTTCACATTTGTGGGACACTACAGAAGGAATACTTCACTTGGGGAAGCAGTGGGAGGGAAGCTGAAAAAATATTGCCCTCTCTGCTCTGAAGAAAAGGCATAATGCTGGGCCTTACGTATGGCAGAGTATGTGCTAAACATTCCTAGTTGCTGGGAGCTGCCTTGGAAGTGGCTGGAATTTCTGAGCTCCACCTTAGGTCTTAATTTCTGTTTCTTAACATCTGTTAGAGGGACAATGCATATCCTTTTGCAATGCATCTCATGCTGTCGCACACGTGTGGGGATCAGCACATTATTCTTCACACAGCCTTACATTACAGCAGTAGGTTCACAGGCAAACTGAAGTGCTAAGCAATGTAAGATGGTCAAATTTGGCCCATATTACTGCAACCTATTAATACCAAGCTTTTATGTACATGGCACTATTATGATTGGTTTTTCTCACCTCCTGCACAAGTTGTCTGATTTCTCACAGCCTTCATCTAACTCGTAACTTCTACTTAGAGCATGAAATAATATAAAATTATTATTGACAAATGTGTCAATAATAATTTTAAATAAATTATTAAAGCACATTATTGACAAATGTGCTTTAATAGAAACTGATGTATACACTGTGCTTCAAGCAGACATCTTGTCTGAAGCTATTTACAACATATGATATAATGATGGATTTATAAGTTTAAACAACAGGTTCCATATTACCTTCTCTGATATTGTCCATCTCATTTTCCTGGTTATAGTGAGTGAGGCTATGGGTTCATTGATATCTGGCAGCCAGGAGACCAAGATCTCAGAGATCAAAAAGATTGTGGCATCTCAAAGCAGTGAGAAACTCAATTCTACATGAAAACTCTTGCTAAGATTTTTGTATTTATTCTCTATGATTGTCAGACATCAAGATTGCTGTGATTTTAAGCAGAAAAAAAAAAAGAAGAAAGAAAGAAGACATAAAAGTGATTAGTATGTTGGGGTTTTTTTAATTTTTTTTTTTTTCTTTTTGAGTTTGCCATCGGTTCCAGAAAGAAGACGTGAAGATGTGTAAATATATTAAAGGCTGATAGACTCCCACTAAAATCCTTGAGAAGTTAGATATATGCTTTGGATTTAGAAACCTAAATATGCTTTGTAAATCTATACAATGTAAAAATCTCGTAGATAATCACTTTCACTCTTTCATGGACCAGCAGCTGCATTTCCTGCCTCAGGCACTCAGGCAACAGCATCAGCACTCAGTCATTACTCTGGAGTGAGACACTGTTCTTCCTGAGACCATGCAAGAAAGTGGCTGCCATTGAAATTATTAGCCAAGCTGAAACTAGCTAAGAGTCATCCGCCATGTAATTTTGAAGAGACAAACAGGAAGAGTGGTGAACCTGGGCATGTTTTGTATGTTACCCTTGTGCCCACCCTCTCTTCCTCTTGGTGGAACAGGAAACCGTCTTCTGTTTGGTTTTTGGGGTTTTTTTCTTCTTCTTTTTCTTAAGGAATTAGAGAAAAAGATATGTCATCACTTAAGCTGCATTTGAACCTAAAAGCCCCTAGTATAAGATCAGTGTTGTGAAAAGCTGCTGTGTGTATACCCAGCACTCTGCATAATACTCTCAAGTTCTTACTGTGCAATGTGGAGGTTTTACAGATGGGGATCCAGGTGTGGTGTGATTAAGTGGATTGCCAAATCCCATTGGGAATCTGGAGCACATTTAGGAATGAAACTTCATGTATCCTGAGCCCTAGCCTGTGCTGCCTTTTTCAGCAAGCTCTGAGCTTTAAGCTATAGAAATGGTGCTTTGCTGAAACTTGGTTTTAAAAAATAAATATTATCACAAAATAAAAGCCATAGTTCTTAAAAGTTAGTCTGTGATATATGAAGACTTAGGAATCTAAGTAATTTTTTATCCATATTTTTTCTGTGGTGCAGACATGGAATAGCTGTGGGGAGCCTTCACCACGTATAAAAATCCATGTCTGAAGTGGTATAATTAATCTAGATGTGCTAAATTTGTGAATCTGAATTTATTAATCAAAATTGTACTTGTGATGTGGTCACAGTCTAGGATCATCAGTGGGCATTTCCCTAAGCAATCTGTGGAACTGCTTTTCTCAGGTCAGACTCTTCATGTTCACACTTGCCCCTGGATGGTAATTCAGTTCCTCTCATTGTTTCCCAGGCTTTCATTTTTCAGCCTGCCCTTGGTGGCAGTGATGAATTACATCATCTCTTGAGGTCTGTTCCTCTCTTTCAACCTTGGTTATGTTGCAATGTATGTCCAAATGCTGGAATCTTCTATCATTTCTTTGCCAAAGGCAACATAGAAATCTGTTTTTTAAAAAGAGCCAGTCAAAAAAATCATGAAGTTCTTGTGAAAGAGCTCTCTGAAACTAATACGGTCCTTTTTCACCAACAGATCTCAAAAATCTTCTGTAAAACTTATCATGATCTCATTGTCAGAGCAGAGGAGTTGTAGCCTTCAATTTCATCTTTTTATGCCACTAACTAGTTGAGAGTCCAAATTGAATGCTTTGATGCTTTTTTGTATTTTCATTTGTATTTTCATTTTGTATTTTCACTACATTCTGTTACTTGTGTAATTTTGTTAGGCATACCGGACAACAAGCGTCCAGTGGCTCGAGTGGCTGTTGTATTTTTAAATCTACTGATTTTTTGTGCCTGTTTTCTTTTTCTTATGGTTTTGGTGGGTTTTGGGTTTTTTTGGTTTGGTTTTTTTTTTCCTACTTTCTCTACTTGTCTTCCTACTTTAAACTCTCTTACTTACTTGCTTTCTTTTCTTTCAAACCCATGAAGTGTAAATTCCACTGGAATCAGTGAGTTAAATATATCTGCTTAACAATATTCCTGAATATGGATAGAATTGAGTATCTGTTCATATATTTTGCAGAACTGAGACCTCTTACATTTGTTTTAGAAGACTTTGAACTCTGTATTGATTATGGCTGTTTTCCTTGGTTATTTTTTCTTGGTTTCTTACTGATTTAATAATTATTGGTTTATAATATTCATTTATTTGTGAAAGATAAATGCTGCATTTTGTTTTATATGTCACATAGCTAACCATATACTAGCTAGGGAAGCAACTGAGAACTAAAGAATATTTTTTGTGCAGCCAGCCAGTCTTTCAAAAATAGCTCAACAACAACACATGAAAACCAGAATTCTGAAAGAGCTCACATTATGGGTACACATTGATTGCTAAGCTCCTGTGAAAATCTGGCTACAAACACCACAATTAAACTTTTAGGTGCTGATCCCCTCTGTGTAACTATTGATCCAGATGTGTGTCAAGGAAGAGGAGGACGACCTGAACTCTGAAGAAACATTGACTTTTCAGCCTCTTAGGCAAGTTACACAGGGGAGGAAACTTTACAGCACAGCTACAGTGACTTCCAGGATGGTTCAGACTGCTAAATACTCTAGGCACTTTTGAGAGGCTCCATGTTATTAATAAGTAAAAGTGGCCCAATTCATTGTTTCCTGTTATTAACAACTACTTTGAAAAAATGTCTTTCATATGCAAAAGTGTGTTTTGAACATTGATTATTTTGCAAACCATAGAGAAACTAGTTTTACTGCATCATATGGATTCCCAACTTAACCATCTACTTTTCTCTTTTTCTTAAACTTTATAGGTATGTACTTTTGCATCATTCTCCTCTACCCCCAGTCACCAACTTTTTCTTTTGATGACCTCGTCCCCAATCAGCTGCTGAAACAAGGTTATGCTCTATGAGATATTTTAGTTCTGCAGGTGTTTTAAGGGTCAATGGAAAAAAAACCTCCCACGCTGGTGATGGGGATTTCCTCTGTAGCATTCATGGGCAGGGCTCTGGTAAATGCTCAGTCTGCCAGACACAAATAGCTCTCCTCCTTGGCACCCACAGTGAGTTAGCAGAAGTTAGTGTAGTAATAGTGTAGCACACTTACTGCTTTCCAGCGTACACAGCAACAGGTTGTATCAATCAGGTGTTATATTTGACTTGTGCTTTTCTCTTTTGTGTGTATTTTGTATTATAGCACAGCAACTTCCTGATTTTATGATTCTATGATTTTCACTGTGGTACTTATTGGAACCTACCTTTTGAAATTTGACAAAAGCAGTTAGGAGAGTGACTGTGTTTTCCTGTTCCACATTAAAAGCCTCTACCTCCAGAATTAAGTAAAAATCTGTCAGTATTTTAAAACTTGCTACTTGCAATTCATCACCTCTCATAATGCTCAGTAGAGGGCAGTGCTTACACAATACATTCGCATTCCAACAAAATGCTACTTGGCAGCACTGTTGAAGCATCAACTAATTCATTGCCATAACGCTGGTAAAGTAGATTATAGTAGTAGTTTTTGAAAGGTGAGGCAAAGGATACTGGAGTGACTTGTCCAACAACCGCAGAGGTTGTGCCAGAGAGAGGACAGGATCTGACCAAAATCCATTTCTTGAAGCAGTTGATTAAAGTGAGGACTTAATACATACAGTTTCTAGGAAGACAAAGTCCTGTTTCAAGTCCTGCAGTTCTTGCATGAAGCTATTCTCTGAAACTACACTTTATTCTTGGTTTCTCAAGAACTCTGGGCAAAATGCTACTATTACATCAGTGTATCTGTAGTGACTTCAATCATACTTCTTCAGTGCAGCCAGCTTTCAGAGGACTGTGTGCACACATCCCTTATCATTTCAAGTTAGCACAGAAACCTCACAGGCCACGATTAGCTGGGGACAGAACCCCTGCTGCTTTGCACCTTGCATAGTCATTTTCATGGACTGCCTAAGAGCTTTCCCACAATGTGTCTTTTCTTCAGAAACTGACAGATTGTCCACCATGTATGCCTTTTTAGTGATTTTCCAGTTTGAGTCATTTGGGTGTTGAGGGTGTGGGATGCCGAAAAATCCCACTTTGACATTTTTTAAATGAGATTTTATTGCTGGCTTGAAATGCTTTCTTCTTTCTGAAAAAAAAAAAAAAAATACTAGACCACACTAAAAAGGGGGGTTGAAAAAATTGAAGGCAGAATAAAACCTGTTTGAAATTGTAGAAACAAAATGTTCAAGCTTAACATGATCCAAAGTATTTCTAAGGAATTACCATTTTGATGGTTTTATTCTTTTAGAAACCCCAAGTCCATTTGTAAATACCCCTTCCCTATCCTGCTTTGATGGCTGAGAAAGAAGTGTATGAAATGCAACCCAGAATGCTGTATTCAAAAATCCTTTCAGTGCCATTCCTTGCTCTGCATGGAGCACCTTGTTTTGACCTTACAAGTTCTCTCAGGTATATTTTTTCCCAACACAAGACTGGATGCATTGACTTGCTTGACACAGAATCACGTCTGAGGCTTTTTTACAACAGGTTGTTCTGCTTGGCAAATAGGATCGTGGAGGAAAAGAAAGGCCACAAACATGTGACATGCCAGTCTTCCTGGAAGTGAATTTAAGGTGGAAGCCAATTGCAAGTCATGTACTGTGAGTGAGACCTGAGAGGCCAATTTTATATTTGCAGTAACCAGAAGAGCTAGTTAATGACTTCATCTGGTGATTTAGTTCTAGGAGATTTAAACAACAGTGTTTCTAAGAAAGAGTAAGGTGTTGGGAGCTCTTTTGCTTACAAGTGCAAGGTAGGACTCTTCTGGATTGCTTTCACTAGACAGAATTTTTGCACAAAGAACTTGGATTCCTCAGTGACTCAAGCTGAAGTGCTAGATCCAAGGTTTTAAAGAATTCCAAACTATCTGGGGGAATCTTGATTTTTTTCTCCCATAAAAACAGCTGATGTGGAATTTACATGGCAGATGTGGGCATTCAATGCCCTGGAGACACCCTAGACCATCACTCCCAGCTGCTGCTTCAGAACAGTATGGTTCTCCGGTGCTATAGGGGGTATCTCAGATACCTTAAAGCATCTCAAATAGCTCCAGATGTATGGGTGGCCAACTAAATTAAGTCCACAATGGTTTTCCTGAACACTACTAGGAAAGAAAAATATTCAAAGACATCCTGCAGCAGATGTATGAAACAGAGGCACACCGAAGCAGTGGCACTCAGAATCACTATATTTCACTTGAAAAATCTTTGAGTTTGCACAGATTTAACTGTCAACACTGCATGTTTCTTACTGTTGGCACCAAGAGCAGCTAGCATGATAACAAGGAAGTATACGAACAAGAGAGATGTCATGGTTACAGAAAGAAAGCTTGATGACGACAGCATAACCACAGAGGAATTTTGTATGTTGCCCAGTGGTAGCCTGGCACTTAGTTGTTTAGCAGCAACAATCTGGTTTAGCAGCTCCTCGGAGAAAACACAGAAAAGCTAGACAGCATGATCCAAAAACAAAAAACCAAAGGGGTATTTTTTTAACCTCAGTTTCTTCTGCTTTATCACATACATAACCACAGCACATTTTTGCATCTTCTTTGCAGGTTCCCGGGAGAGCAGCTGCTTTACCCTGGTGTAAGCTTTCTTACTGTCCTGGTACTTTGAGCTTCTCTCTGCCCATATCTCTTCTCTTTCAGAGCTGCATTCTTCCCAAATGTTATGAATATACCAGCTTCTATCAAACCTTTCTAACAGACAGGCTAGACAAGTCTTCCATCTTGCATCATCTCTTACGCTTGGGGTTTGGTTCACATTTGACCATTTATAATGCTTTAATCTTTTCTTCTAGTTTTGCAAATTTTTATTATTAAGATGCCTCACAGTGCATAATGTATTCTAGTATCTCCAGTTTTATATTTGTTATCTGAGTTAGATACAGGCTTATAAAATTTTGCAAGTTAATAAGGGGCTTCTTCTTGTGATCTCCTTTGTGTTGCTCAGACCAGAGAGAAGATTTGTTACTTCCTCAGTCAACTACCTAGTGATTCCAGAATTCAGGAATAACTTTGTGCTGCAAAAAAAAGTTGTCATATTGGGGGATTGGATTGTTTTGGGCTTCATCTTCATGCATTATCTCTTTGAATTCATATTAGTACCTTCTTTTTTTTCTTTAGTTGTAGTACTTTTTTTTTTTTTCTTTAGTTTTGACCATCTCTGCTTCATCTTGCAGCAAATGCTGTCAGAATTTTCTGCTGCACTACCTTAGATAAATAGAATTCTTTTCTCTGTCTCTTTAAGGAACTTCCTCTTTGAATTTCACATTAAAACTTAGCATCAGAATTAACAAAAGGCTTTAGTCGTGGCACATGCTGTCTTAGTCAACTGATGTACTCAAGCTAGAATTTAAGTTGCTATGTCTAAGCAGTGCTAATACATGTAAATACATTCATAATAAATTCTAGGGGAAATCCAGATAAGTTTAGAATCATTTGGGAAATCATTTCTGTTTTAGGCCATGAGAAGTTATGTCTGTTTGCCTAAAGCCTGCTCCCTAAATTCCATATTTGAAGCTGGAACCTAAATATGAACTAAATCTGAATCACATTTTTAAAGATTCCTTGGTTTTTGTGCTCTACATGAACTCCATGATCCCACTTTTTCTTTGCATGTTGCTTGTAATCATGAGTAGCCTACAGATTCAACCTAAACAACTGGAAAAAAGAAGTCACTGAAGATCTCACTTTTGCCATGTCTAACCAAAGATTTTGTGTCATATTATCAACTAGAGCATCATAAAGTTGTTGCACTGATTGTAAAGAAGCTACATCCGTTAATACTTTCTAAGGATTACTCGTGTTATGAAGAATTTTTACCCCATCTGTCTTTGATAAACACTAGCTATTTTATAACTGATCTGTTAGTTGTATCCAAGCCTATAGTCATTTAATTTACCCTTTCTCTACCCTTCCCCCTTTAACTTTTTCCTGTAGCATTCCAAATATCTCTGGATACACTGGCAAGGTTCATTGGTCAGCAACTCACCCAGCAAATTCCAATCTTCCATCAACAAGCCCATCAATAATTACACAAATGCATGGGCAGGTGTGAGGTATATTTCCCAGCTTGTTCAGAAAGATTATACGGAAAATCCTAATTGCATTTATTTAGTTAAAGAAAAATTAACGTTAAGCATGACATTCTGTTGCCTTAAAAAATACAGAACAGTTGAAGTTGGATCCCAGCAGATTACTGTCATGCTAATCTGAAACTCTTCTGATGTTTAAGAATTGTTATGGAACATCCTAAGTTATGTATTGGGAAGATGCTTTAACACTGAGGTAAATAAAGATTTCTGAATGTGGTTTATTTCTAAGTAAGAATTTTTTTCTTCAGCTACAGTCACTAAGTCATCACTAAGTCATGGTGTAAGTGACTTTTTTTTTTTTTTTTTTTTTTTTTGACTGATTGACTGATTGATCTGTTTGTGTTTTGAAAGAGGCCTGTGAATGTCGAAGTTAAAAATTTCCAGAAGAAAGCTGCATGGCGTTGTTACCAAATTGGTGTTGGCAGACTTGTGAAATGAGTATTTATTATACAAAAATAGCTGTTAAAAATGGGGGGGGGGGCTTACTTAGAATGTAGTGAGAGGCATAATCCTGCTGTGCCTCCACACTGATGCACCCAGGACCCTATGACTATGAAATCATCATAACCTCACGTCAGTGTGGTGGCTACTTTATGAAGTGAGTTAGTAGTCTTTATCTTCTCTTGCTCTTTCATACAAAGCTTGTTAAAACTATGGGCCAGTATAAGTATTTAGGTGTCTAACTTGTTGGTACTAAAAGAGCTGGACACTTCAGAACAGCTGTAAAAACCTTTTCCATTTGTTACCACAAAGAGCTTCTGACATTGGCCTTTCTCCCAGTAGCTTCAGAATAGCTTAGTATTTATTTGCTTCCCCTCTCTCCTTTGTGATTTTGTGTTTTAGGTTCTGATTTCTTGTTACCCATAATGATCTAGGACATGGTGACACTATCCCAAGTTTCCACATTTTCCTGAGAAATTTATGTTCCATTGAACTCTAACTGACCTTAGGATTCTGTTCACAACACATCACACGTCTTTTTCAGTACTGCCGATGAAGAATATACGGAAAAGATTTGAGGAGCTTTAGGATTCTTTAAAGAATTCACCTTGTCAAGTGTTCCATTGCTGTGCAAAATGCACTGACTTCATTTCTGCTGCCCTCCATCCATTCACCTCTGCTCTTTTTATCTTGTGGTTATCCTTAGAAAATAGGCAGTCACCTGTAGTCACAGTTTGCTGTTGACAGGGAATGAAAGGATGCACCAGAGTCCAGAGTCTCTAAAAAGCTCATAAAACTGAACTTGCAGCAGCCTGATGCAAGACTAACTTCCTTGTAAATGTCACAGACAAATAAAAAGGCAAATTCATCTTAGCAAAGATCATTGACAGACTTCAGACAGATACCAGATTTCAAGAGCAAAAAGACAGACACCACTGTGATCTAAGAAAGGAAAACACATCTGTTGTTTCTTTATACAGGTGTACTGTGGGTGTAGTTCACTGTGGATGAATTTTCTTAGTTTGTATTGGATAGCAAGGATGGGGTTCTTGTTCTGTGCTAATGGATACTTTCCAGAAACAGGACAGAATCCCCTGACTTTTTTTTGAAGGGTGTGTAGGAAACAGATAGCAAGCATACTCATACCCAGACACAGCAGATGAGTGGTACAATCCCCTGAGGGTAGTACCCCTGGTTGCCAAATTGTAACAGTCCTATTTTACTTTCTCTGGGCCTATTTGTGGAGTTAGGAGTGGTTACTTACTTCAGATGGAGGATCGTAGCCCTCTGTGAAACTGCTATGTAGAACTATCAGGGATGCTTGAAATCTCTCCCCAGTGTTAGTTAGTGATGCCCATAAAAGAGAGATGCTTAACATTTAATTCCTTCCCTTTGTAAAATAAATGATAAACAATCCTGCTGATTTCAGTGGTCATGAGTCAAGGTAGACTGTAGTGGAGACGTGAAGAGAGGTTATTCCTGGAATCTGGGGTTAGACTGCCCCAGGTCACCTCCACATGCTTTTCATGTAGGACATGATCTCATTCTTACTCTTTTTGAAATGGTGACCCCCTTTTTTTTTTTTTTTTTCTTTTTTTCTCTTCAGTCATTCTCAAGCTATGTTTGTAATAATTTCTCATACAATACCAAGTAATTGCATGTGGTGGATGTTTTTATAGCTGCTTTGTTTGACATGTCTGCAATATACGGTCAGTCTCCTGAAGACAATTATGGGTAACAGAGGGAATCTCCTGTCTACTGCTAACATGGTCTAATAAATGTTCCTGTCAAAAGTATCAGCAATGCCAGATAGACCAGGCAGCATGCAACCACTTCTGCACTGTATCTCTATTGCATGGAGCTTCCACAGCATGTGGGGCAAAATCCTCTCTACCTGTTTTAAGCATTCTGAACTCAACAGGACTTTATAGGATATAGAACAGAAGAAAAACAGTTTCTTCATCTTTGAATATGAATAGTCTTTTTATATGTCAAGCTTTAATGATGTGCTTTTATTCTAGGTAATCCCAAAGTGAAGTCAGAAAATTAGGTTTCTAAGTACTTTAGCTCAATCAAATTCTGGCAGCATTGTTTAGCTTTTGCATAGGAATGAATGTTTTATGTGTTGATTTGTGTTTTGTTTTGTGTTTAAGTAAGCTGTCCATTGTGACCCTGAAAACACAAATCCATTTGCACCACAAGTTGTATGGAAATTCATTGGCCTCATCATAGTTAATATAAGATAGTGCTGGATTTAGTTTGAAGTTTGAGAGAGGGGTTGCACACTTTCAGCAAGTTGCTTTAGAGGTTTCAAAAAGGATCTTTAGGTCAAAAGAAAGCCTTTTTTGTTTGTAGAGTGGGTGAACATAAGGCTCTGTGGTCAGTTCTGTGTAAGCCCTGCTTTTGATTAGGTGTTTTGCATCAGAGGGGCTACCCTAACTTGAATTGTAGGTAAAAGATTATTTAGAGTGCCTTTTCCTTTAAAATATTAGATTATCAGAAGTCTAGCATAAATTGTTCCCTCCCAGACTGTGCCCAGTGTATTTTCTAATGCCCATCCCAATATTCTGTACCATGAGGACAGGGTATCTGAAGCAGGAATGCCATGGTGCCAGAAAAGTGTTTTTTTCTAGGCTTGAAAGCCAAACCTTCAGCATCACCTGCAGGCACCACTGGGCCTTATGTATTTTATTGTATTCAGCACGCTCATGGCAGTTCTCCACAGATAGTGTGCAGGTTTAGTTGTGAAGCAACTGTGTGTCCAAGAAAGGCTGAAAAGAGGCAAGAGGCAGAACATACCTCTCTTACAGCTGCTGTCTTTCAGCATATTACATCTGTCCAGAAAATAAGATTTAAAACTTGGGAAGGTTTGCCACTCTCGTTCTTAAGGGGGCTGATTCTAATACCGTGGAATGTTGAAAACTGTTGATATTCTCTGAGGCCAATGGGCATAACTGTTTATGAAGAAAGCAGAGAGAGGGAAGAAGAGGGAGTGCTTAGCAATATAAGAACATGTTATAAAAGTATTTTTTCTCTGTCTTCGTGTGACTGCAGATACATAGCAAAACATGGAAAAAAATCCTCATCTCAATACAATCACCAGGGACCTTTTTCTCAAGTGGTGACTCCAGTTATTCCTCAGAATTCTTTCAACAAGACAGAATGAGAAACTATTACAGTTTAGAAAGTGCCAGTCCTTTTTACCTGTGTAACTGAGAACCTTGGTGTCTGACAGGGAGGAAGAAGGAAACGTATGAAGATGTGTGGATACTTTAAACACGGAACAAAAACAAAATAACACAGAAGTGGGTGTTTGTGGTAGTCCTCATCACATTATTCTCATATTTATGACTTACTATTGTTGACAGTTAAAACCATATTAAAAACGAAAGGAGTTGTAAGTCAAAGGCTTGAAGCTTGTTCTCTGTACTGGATTGCCTTGTTAACTAAGGTTGAAAATGATGCTGTAGCTGTTTCATCCATTGACATAAACATTTTATGTGTGTATATATATACACATACACAAGTGGACCCAGTATGTAAATGTATTATTAACAAAGCAATTATTACAGAGAAGCAGCCTTTCTCACCAGCTGTCTTAAGTGTGCCGTGCAGAGATGGTTAAATGTCACAGAGTGAGATTTTGATCTTTGCCTGTACTGGCTCTCTGCATAGTAGTGAATAGAAGGAGCCAGGTTATATTTTCTGGTCTGAAGGCTAATTAAGACTGTGTGGCTTTCATCCAAGCTTAAATTCTTTTATGCTTAAACTGAAAATGGTTAATTAGGGACAATGGAGTGCGAGTATTTCAGTCTTTGTCTTGGCACTTTGATTTTCTGATGTTGGTGTAGACAACACGAGGAAGTTGCATCCCTGAGAAAGAGAAGACCAAATGCAAATGTGTAGGTCAGGGAGTTCTAGTGTACTCTAGGGGCCAAAATAGTCCGAACAGTTTATGCTAATTTGGACAGCCTGACAGCTGCCCTGAGGCTTGGGGTATTATCCAAATCACCTCTGTTACTTCTGCTTTCTTTTCTCCAGCACGGGCTTTCTCCAGGTTTTTGAGGTACATGTGTGTGTAACAGGTTTGTAAGAAATAGCTTTCCCATAGCTGCTTAAGGGCTTTCTGTGAGGGATTTTAAAATGCACCAATGGTGAAAGGCCTTTTTAAGAGCAGTCTGAAGACTCATTGGAAAATACTGAAAGGTAGGGAACGTAAACCACAGAGCCAGAAGACGGCAAATCTGCAGAAAGAATTAACATCCTTTAACAAAGGAGTTAGATCCTCAGCAACAATAATGGGAGCTGAGCATCCAGATCCCTGACACTACTGTGCAAATCTCAGTCACAGAGGATATACAGGTTCCTAGGAACAGACAAGCAAGACAAGCACTAAGTTATACCATTTCTCCTAATAAGGCTGTAGCAGATTGTCTATCCTAAAGTGGGGCAGAAAGATTCCAGTTCTTGAAATGTTTGACCTAACACAGAAACTATGCAATTTCTAGCTTTCTATATTTTCCTCATGCACAGATCACTGATTCTAGATTTTTAAAAAGAGGTGCTCTCATCTAATCAGTTTTCCTGTAGGCATTAAATTAGAACTCACGTGTAGACATGCAAAATTAAAGCATATGTACCAGTACAGGAACAATGCAACCTGCCTTTACCTTTTGGGCTTTCCCATTTTGCAGTTATGCAGGCATACAAGTCAGTGAATATTTTAGATGAAAATATAGTGTCCCTTGCAAATTTGACTTATTATGTCCTATTGAATTATTATGTAACATATAAAAATATTTGCACATTTGTTACTGGTTATGAAGGCTATGTTGTTATATTCTTGAGAAGGATTCATTAAATCTTTCAGAGTCTCAACTCTGCAGTGCAGAGAGAGCGACCTGACTTTGGTAAGACTGTAGGAACTGTCTTTATGCAGTGCAGTGCAGCATCACAGGCTGTATCTTGAACAGAAACTTAAATTCCATTCAGACTAGCAGATGAAAACTGATTACCTTTTTAAACCAGCAGTGGGCTGAGAACAGTGACTGCAAAGACAGTTGCCATTGCTTAAGTTCAGATTGGTTGCTTTATATATAAAAACATTTTACACATGACATAATTAAAGCAAAATAATCTAAGGAGATAGGAGCTATATTTTAATTGGGGCAGGTTCTCAGCTGAATAACTCAGCATAGTTTCCTCTGACTTTACAGACTGATTAAGAGCCAGAATCTCTACACCTAGTGAGTGAAAGCTGTGTGTTAGAAATCCTCTAGATAAATCAAAATTGTAAAAAAATGTAAGGATTATTTACACTCCCCCATATTGCTGGATCAAGCTGAGGACATTTGTAAGTAAATAAAGAGTGGGGAGGAAAGGTATTTTTGAAAGTTAGTTTCTAGCTACTTTCAGTTTCTCTGAAAATTCGAACAAAGAACAACAAACTGATGGGTTTAAAGAGCAAATAGAAGGCAAACGCTTGTATCCAAACTATAAAGAAGTCCCTTGTTTCACTTAAAATAGAAACAAGAAAAAGCATGTTTTCAAACTGGTTTTACCATTAGAAGTTCTTATGATTTTCACAAATCTGTATTTTGATCCTAAAATTATAAGATAGTATTCCTTGAAGCCTCGAGGAGGGAAACTTTTCATACATCGAAGAACTTACAAAATTATAATTAAAATACAGGTATGTGACACACTTAATATAAGGCATATCCCTGTTTCTACTGGCTGCAATAGTATTGCTCTTGGTAGTAAAGACAGAAGGGGATTCTTGACATCATGTCAATACTATAAATAGCACCATTTGATTTAATCTGAACCCTTCTAGATTCATGTGATTCATAGTATAGTGAACTGATTATTGCTATTTTAAATTTGTCTGACTCTCCTAAAAAATCTTAAAGTACCACCCACCCACCCCTTACCCCCCACCCCCACCCGAATATTCTTTCACTTGTTACTGTGGCATATGATATGAACTATATGATATAAAGTATATGAAAGATGGTTGCTATTAAAAAATCTCGAGTTTGCCTCCAGTTGGAAACCAGTGAACAAATACTCCAGTTCATGGGACAACTGCTTTCCATCTGTTGAATGCCTTGCTGAATCATAGATGCTGTTAATCTATACACAGTGTTCATAAAACAGTGAAATTTCAAGTCACTAAAAATCATTTTTGGATCTGTTCCTTTGAGTTATAGCTTCAACACATTAGATGAACAGGAACAGAGTAGGCTTCCGGTGTGTAGTGAAACCACTGAAAAACAATGCTGCTGTGAGAGAAATGGTTTCCTGGGTAGAAATTAGTTGGTTTTCCTTCTACAATCTTCTAAAGGCTTCAGAACGTATAGTCTTCTAAAGCACAGCCTTTACACCACACAAAAAGCCACTACATTTGCAGCTTGTTTCACAGAATTTCTCATTGTAACCAGCAGCTCTGGAAGTTAAATGATTTGAAGTCATTTTGTATAAAGGAGTTGTTAGCACAGTGACTGTGCTTTTAATGTGATCACTTCAATGTACATAGTAAATAAACATGTCTTAGATTATTCTATTTTTTTTAAAAATATCTCTAAATAATATCTATATATTTTTGTATGCATAGCTACTAAACCCTTCAAACACATTTTTGCATTATGTTGAATAGATTGATCATAAAGATCATTTTGATGTGGAAAAATAGGCTACAATAGAACAATTATTATACCTCTAGCTAAAGTTCATATTTTTTTTAACTAGATTCTTTTTCTTTCAGAAATATGCATTTTTAAAAATTGGTTTCCTTTGGTTTGTTTGTTATTTTATTCCTAATGCTTCTCATCTGCCATCTAGTAAAGGTCATAGAAATATTAATGCACTTCCAAAGCAAGAGGACCAAAGAGCTTTGCTTTCAACATAGCTTAGAGTATGGGGATGCAAATTGCAAAAAATCAGTGGCCTGTATCTTCTCACAGAATTATTTAGTTATGTGAAAGAGAAATGTCTGTTGGGTAAACAATGCACATAAACAACTTCATGGTAGGAAAATAATATGATATAAGAGGCTGTGGTGATCCTAGCCTGAAATCTTGAAAATGACTGGAGAAAATAAGGTACTTATAGAGGAGACAGAAACAAAAACCATATAATAACTGGAAACTTTGTTTTCTTTCACTGTAGATGGAAGCATTTTTTTATTTAATAAAATATAATCAAAAATAGTAAAAGATCACGACCAGGTGGAGCATTTGTGTTGCTTTCAAGAATTAGCTGAGAGAGAAAGTATGATTTACAGAGAAGATAAAACAAAGTTTAAGCCCTTCACTGGTGTCTAAAAGCTCTTTGGTTTGGATCTCAGCATCTCTCAGCCACTGTTGTCTTCTCTGTTCCCCCAGCAATGCAGGACTTGAGAGACTGGGCTTACATTTTAGAACAGAACTCTGTCTTTTCCCCAGTGTGCAGGAATACAAAGCAGCCCTGAGAAGTGTGTATCAAGCCATCCCAGAGGGGATTGCGTCCAAATTATGACCTATCTTGTGCTAAGGCAGGACAGCTGCTTATCATCTCATCCATGGTCTGTTTGTACTTAGAAAATGTAATTTCTGTCTTTGTAGTAAGGAGTGAGGAAACTCCTTCTGTTGCAAATACTGTTGAGTGACATTTAATGATGGTAAGAAGTTAAGACTTCACCCTGTATCTTCTCTAAAAAACAACAGGTCTGACATCAGCCTGAAGAAATGTCTCACTAAAGGCTGAGAAGTAAAATAACCACCCAAATCATCCCCTCATTTACTAAATTTGATTTTTTGGGGGGTTTCTTAGAAAAATAGGAATCAGGCCTAAGTGTAGTTGCTTATAGGACCAGACAAAGCTGTTGCTGTGTGCTCATTACTTAGTCTAGTAATGAGCAGATGTAGTAAGCTTATGACATGTATTTATATACATCTGTAGGCCCTAGAAGTCAATGGCCTTTAGGTGCCCACGTTCCAGCGACTGATGGTTTCATTTGCCTGCGTGTGCAACTGTGGAGCATCACTACCTCAGCAGCTGGGTAACATTAGGGCACTATAAGGGTGTCCCTTTTACCATGACTTACACTGCAAGCCTCTGATGGTGTCCTATCTCTGTTGACATTAAAATGAAAATAATCAGGTCCCATCTTTTGATAAAAGACATTGTATAGCTCCTTGTTGCTACTCTCCATGAAACAAATCTTTATGTGTAAATTATATATACACTCATTAGTTTAGGATTTTGCTGTGAATTTCTTCAGCTTTTTCACAATTGGAATACAAAATGAAATTTCCAGGACTTCCTAATAAAGATCTAAACCACACAAGTAGCATTATGAAAGAATTCAATGGAACTGTTCACTTGAATAAAATCACATTTGTTCAGCTTCTCTCCTCTTTGATGTGGCCCTTTGATTCACGAAACCATCCCTATATAACAAAGTACTTACAAAACTGAGCACAGGCATGTTGATGGCTCTCAGTTTTAGAACAGCACACACCTGAAGCCCATGATGTAAACTTTTTTGTTTCTATCAGTGACCATTAAAAACCCTATAGATCACTCATTCAACACTACTTAAAATATTTAACTATTTCAGTGTTGATAGGAAGTCTAACAATGTGCAAAATTGCACTAATTGAGTAAAGCAAACATTTATCTATTAAATCCAGACATTTCCTTCCACAAGAACTTTTGAGCATTCAGTAAGTCCATTACTTTAAGTTTAAAAAACAAACAAATAAAATTCTTAGACTTTCTTCATAAAAACAGAACTTGTTTCTTAAAGGACCTCTATGTTTTTCAAAGGAAGAATGTTCAGTGTACTCTGCACAGGGTAAAAGTAAAACTCTCAGCTGATAAAATTACCTGCAGCTTTCTGTCATGTTCAGTTCACCGGTGACTGGCAGTCAATACAGGATAAAAAGGCTACATAAGATCGGAAATAAGACCAGTCCAGTTAGTTAACCAGACACAGTCCTAAGAGCTATGGCTTTCCAGTTTAATGACACCTTGCTCTCAGGTCTCTTAACCTTTATCTCCTCCTCACTCAAACTCACTCAAACAGTATGGGGATAAGAGCACCTTGCTTTGTAAAGTAGGAAAATCAAGGAGGAAAGGGGATAGACAAAAGAGCACTTAGTATTAATTGTTCCGTATTGAAATAAAAATGTGAGCTAATTTCTTTTCCTGAAGGCTCTAGCTGCAGCTCTAGCTATTTCTCTGTCTAATTCCAGACCAAACCTGAAGAGCTGGAAGTGTGAAATCTCACAGAACTTCCTAGGCTCACTTCTGTTTTTATTTTTTTCGGGGGTGACAGCCTTGCATGGGACAATTAAATAATTTGGGTAAGCAGTCACCCCAATCAAAATATTTTCCATTTAATTAGCAGATCAGATATCAATGAAAAAAGCATATAATCATATTAGCCACTGTCAGTTTGACACAGTAAATATGCTAGTATATACACATCTCAAATAATGACATAGACAGCAGGATGTAAATCAAAGTAATTTACGCTTAAAATAATTAAGAATAAAGGGAAAATGTCTAGAAGGACTGAAGATTTTGTAGAAGGCAAACCGCATCACAAATGTAAGTGATTAAAAAGAAAAGTCTTTGTGACAGCCTTGATAAAGCTGAGTAAATGCAAGGTAACTCAAACTCTTTACATTGCCAGTAAACTGGACAAGCTCCAAGCAAAAGAAAGTAATATTAAAAAAAAATGCAAAAATGTCTAATTACTTCAGTGCTATGTAAATGAGGCTGCAGCTTCCTAATGACTAGAGATGAGGTGCATGGAAGGCAATATGTGCCTAAAGCAGAAGTCAAGGGGGATTTAATTACTCATACCAAAACCAGATTAATTATCCTGCCCACAATATACATCATGCTGCACAACTGCCAGTGCATCCTGAAGTTCACACTTGAGCCTGAAGGTTCCCTAGACACTGAGGCTGCATCCACACTGGTGAATTGGAACACATCAAGGGCCACTTGATGGCATTTGGGTCAAGGAATGCCAACATCCGTACTGTTAACTAAATGAGACTCCAAAACAGGGATGCACCACATGAGAATAATTGGTAAACTCCTGCTAATTTCCAAATTTATGTCTGTGATGTTTTTGAGGGGATGGAGAAGAATGCTGTTCAGCATGTACCAGAAATACAACAGACACCATGTTAAAAATCTGATAGTATAACTGGTCCAGTTGTATAGCCAGGAACAGTCCCTGGTGGTGTTTAATTTGCTCACACAGACACAGCTGCAGAAATTTGCTCAGAGATTGCACAGAATTACCTGGCATAGTGCATACATAACTCGGCTGAAGTTCCAGAAGCTAACAATAACAACAAAAAAACCCAGTTTCCTCAAGCAACCTGTCCCCTGTGAATTAGGATATGTCCTTAGAAAGAAGAGCTCTGGGTAGGATTCATAACTGCAGTGGGAATAAGATGGCCATAAGCCTTAGAAAAGAATCACTGAGAGCTAGAAAAATGTAGATTGGAGTGGAGCTCTGGAGATTGTCTATATAAACCCCTTGTTCAAAATGTGGCCAACAGTGAAAGCAAAGCATGTCACTCGGCGCCTTGCCCAGCTGGATTACAAAAAATCTCCAAGAATAGAGACTCCACAACCTTGCTGGGCAACACATTCAAGTGCTTCCCAACTCTTCCTGTGAGCATCTTTTCCTTTTCTTGTATTTGTTATAGTTTGTGACCATTGCCGCATGTCACTTGGCATTTCACCTTACAGAAATATCTGGCTCTGGGTCTTCTGTAACCTTCCTTTGGTTAGTTGAAGACTATAGTTACACCCTCCCATCTGATGAATTTTCTTCAGGCTACAGTAACCCAGGTTCCCTGGTCCTTAGATGATGTGCTCCAGCCCCACAACCATCTCTATGGCCCTCCTCTAGACACTCTTCAGTTTGTGAGTAGTAACCTCCCCTATCTCCAAGGAGCTTATGGTTTATCTGACCTTGCTGGATCCTTTGCCAGGAGACTTAAATGAGACAATGTGGGAAAAAGGGAGGAAAGAAGATAAAGAATCTACCCCTGGTTGTTCTTGATTAGAAAGTCTCTTGTAGACATTTTTTGTTGTAAAAGTTACACTCCCCTGTAAACAATAGACACAGTAAATACACTGAGGGGTGTGTGTGTATAGATATATATTTGTGTATCTCCCACTGGCTGAGTTAAAGTGGCGACACACCCAGTGTTTCAGACAGCCCACCTGCAGGTTTTCACCTGTGCCTGCAGTTCCTGCATCTCCTTAGGCACTTTCCCACATTCCCATTGTCTAGAGAGATGTGGTTTCCTCTATGAGATGGGGATACCTCAAAATTTCACCCTGCGCTACCTTTAAGGCACTTACGCTTTTTTCTGTTTTGGCCTTGGGTGACTGCTCATTATAAGAGAATTTACTTACACATTCATTTTTGCACTTCCTTGGGAGCAATATGTTACCTTGCAACCCTAAACCCCCTTCCCAAGAGGCAGCTCTGCAGCCTGGATGCTATTTTTCAGCCCAGGACAGGGTATCAATTGACATGCAACAACTAACCTGCTTCCATACACCTCTCACTGGCGGTGTGCTGTAAATTTCCTTTATATCATCTGCTCTTCACTCTAATTTACCTTTCAAGTGGGCTAATGAAATGCAGTTCTACAGTCCAGCTGTATAAAAAAAAAAAAAAAAAAATTAAAAAAAACCCCACCACCCCAATTCTGGAGTACTGAAGAGCAGAGAAAAAGAGTCTAATATGACAGACACAGGCTCCCATCATATTTGTAAAACTTTCCCAAGAAGGAATTCCTGTCAACTTTCAAAGGTTCCTCATCCATCCAGACATTTCAGTTAGAGCTGTGTTTTTGTGTATAATAAATTGCTTCTAGTTGGCTGAAAATCATTTTTTAGCTCTTATCTCTGTGATCGGTTACCTCTGCTGTTCTTTAATGGCCTCCACCTCATTATGCAACTAGTCATTAAAAGCTTAGTATCCAGTACAATGGTAGCTTATGTAAAGTGATCTATGAGAGCTTTATATAGGCTTACCAGCCGCAGCCTTAATTTTACTCATTCGTCTTAATTTTTTGTAATCATTTTTTGTAAAAAGGGTATAATGTCAGGCATGCTTCCCTGCTACTGACAGATCCAATCTAGCAGATAATTACCATAAGGAAATTGATGCTTTAGTGTGCAGGGGAGAATTTAATTTACTCAGACATCCTACAGTACAATGCATTCCAAAAGATATGAGGATTTAAGTTTTTAAGAAATTAAATTTCACTATTTAACATGATTACTTATGTTGAACATCATTAACTAGCACTTTTTTTAACTGTTTGATATAATTACGAGAACAGTTATTTGGTCTGAAATCCAAAGTCATCTTTAAATAAGGGTTAAGGATCCATGAAGTACAAAAAAAGAAGGTTGCATTCTTTCTCTCTCCCTCTCCAACACCAGCCTTCCAGCAACAGCAGTAAAAAATCTATAGAGATTAACTGAGCCAATGCATGAACTATAGAGCTTTTTCCAATGATGTTTTAATAGCTCCTTTGTTATCAGCCCATTCCACCTCTACTCCATCAGTCAGGAAAGCCTCTTTAGTCCTATTCACAAATACAAATTGCTTATAATGTTTCAAAAATGATAGAACCATGAAGGAGCTGCTGAGATCCCAATTAAGTAAGATGATTAACTTATGTTTAATTTGAGGCATTTGATTACTGCAGGAGAAATCCATAGGATTTAGAATTAGGTTAATTTACTTAATATCTAGAAAATTGTTTATTTTCCATAAGAAAGCACTGTTTCTAACCTTGAGCATATATGCCTTGCAAGCAGAACACATAGAGCACAACCAGGAAGGCCCAAAAGGTTGGGTCTTTTGAAAAAAAACCCAGATTTTTAAATCCTGAAAAGTCTTCCTCTATGAAGTCCAGAAACTTGGCTTTGATCACTGAACTTCCTTATTAATAATACCAGAGAATGAGAGCAACAGAATTTTGTAAGACTATTCTTTTTTCTTCTGTGTTTGTTTGAAGTTTTACTAAATATCTTAAGACAAGTTTTCCTTCTTTCCATTTGTCATGAGGTTGTACAGTCAGAGAACAAAAAATATAGAACTGTCAGGAATGTATGACAAGTATCTGTGAGTTGCAGGACCTATCAATAGAATTTGAGTAGCATATGCAGGTACCTCATCTTCATAACTGTTTCACAAACAGAGCTGATGCTGATTTAAAATATTCTCTTAGGACACATTTTTCATTCTGAATTCTCTCCAAGGATATTAAGCCCCTATCACATGACATTCTAGAAATGATGCTGGCCAGAACCTTGACTGACATCTCATTAGGAGAGCAATCAGGACAGGGGGGTCTTTCATTTAGTCTGGAACTGGAGAAAGGCCATGGGCTTCTGACCACCCATGGTCTGACGAACATTTCTAGAAGGACAGAGGACTTCTGATCAGTGTTTTCTCTTATTCTTATTTATTTATTTATTTGTTTATTTTTATTTCATTTCAGTAAAATACATTAAAAACAAAGAAATAATTATTTCAGTAGGGATAGAATAAGGCCAACCATTTGTGCTTCAGGTAATCTACTCAAAAATAGCTTCTCTCTGTCTTTTCTTAAAAAAACTTTATCAAAGCCTTATAACATTTTCTACCTTAGACAGTCTGGATGGGAGCGTGGTGAGTGCTTGACATCCCAGCTGCGCCTTTGCTGGTCACTGCATTGCTGGCTCTCAAACATGTGATTCTCTGTAGGCACCTTACAAACATACATATACCGTATCTGTGTGGAACACAGTGCACACTTACATATACATATTTTTTAATATATAGAAGTATAAACATATATATCAAAGTATAAGAGTGTAAAATGTATATACTTTATGCACTCTTTCTCTATAAAAGAAGTATATAAACACGGACTTCAGCTGCTTACAAAGGCATGCACAGATGCATGTTGCTGTCGAGTCCAACCCAGCAGCCTTCAAGCCTAGGAAATACTCTGCATTTGTACAAGACTCTTCTTAAAATGATATTTTTAATCTCATCACACACCATCCCGAGAGCTGTGAAAAAGCAGTGATTTTTTTTTTATTCTGTTTTTGAGTTTTTTTGACACAAAGAAATATGTTTTCCTTTCCCTTCATACTCAGAAGACAGTTTTACCTCACATTTCCAAAAAGCTGTAGCTTCACGCAGAGATCAGGCATGGAAATTTTTAACCTGAAGGATGAAAATTTGAGCAAGCAGTTAAGGTGGGTGACTGAGATGAGTGGGTTAGAGTGGAAATTATTGTGCAACATTAAGAGACTCGTGTAGGGGGATGGTTTATTAATGAGAATATATAATGGGGCATGCTGTATCCTTTCAGCATATAAAAAGCCTACCCTCCACTGAAAGATAATCAAAGACCATTTTTTAACCAGGTGGGTGCCCTTGTCTTCTGTCTTCCTTTTTTGGGTGTGGGAGGCCAAAAGAATGAGCAGTTTAACATCACTTTTTTAGTGAGAGATGGTTATCAATTCCCTATACCCACACAGAGCCAAGACCAGAGTCCCAGGGATTTCCCTGGGAGAGGTGATTCTCGCCTCTCTGACTGAGGTATTTGGGCTCCTGATGTTAAGACATCAGGGTATTGTTCATGAATCAATCCAGCAAAGTGAAAACCCATGGTCCAGGATACTCTTTGGCTAGAGCCCTGTGAGGCATAGTCTGTTGCTGCACCCTGCGAGCAGCCAGGGGCACGTCTGGAGGGGGCACTGTTTTGGGTGGAAAATGGATTTGAAAGGCAGATTTGGAAATGATGGGAAAGAGAGCTGCCTCTTGCTCAGGGGAGAAAGTCAGACAGCTTCTCATCTTCCTTCTTTATAAGGAGACAGCAAATACTCTGACTCTAGCATAAGCTCCCTCCCAGGGTAGAAATGGCAAGCATCCCTCCTGCATCTCTGCTATGACACAGCCCTACATCTCACCCTGCCTTGTCCAGGCCCTTCACCCACCCCTCTGCCCACCGGCAACGGCTCCATTGCAGTCAGGCATCCAGCCTGCCCTGCACCACTGCCCCACAGTGAGCTCCAGCCCATGGGACCTGGCCTCCTTCTGTCTCAGGCTCCAGCAGGGCTGCCCCTCAGAGGTCTGTGCCCAGTTGGGTCAGGCACAGCCGCCACAAAGCCTTGGGTACAAAGCCCAGCTGCAGTCTGGGGGACAGCAGGTGAATCCCTGCCATTCCTCACTCGGGTGTGGTGGCACTGGAAAGCAGGGGGTGGGAGGGTTCATCTCTAGCAGCACCTCTCTTCAAGCAGTTCAAAGGTACATGCTTTACATTGTTTTTTTAGAGTATGGGGCTGTGAAAAGGTTTCTTAAAAGTTAGTATTAAGTTAGTCTTCAAAAAAAAAATGTAATTACCCTATAACAAATTTTTCCTTAAGGCTGTCTCTGAGTTAAATTAATTTCAATTCTGGTTTTCTTGTCATTAAGTAAATCAGTTTGTGGCTTTTGATTTCATAACTATGTTTTTTTTTTTTTTATAGTTGAGGCTGTCTAAAATAATAATGGATGGGTTGTTTGTTTTTTTTCTTCAACTGTGAACATTGTGTATTTCCTGGAGCCTCCGCAGCAGTCCTGCCAGGCAAGTTCAGGGCAGCACCACCATTTCTCAGAGAGGTGGAAGCCACTGGCCCCCTTTCTATGAATAATTATGCATTTGCTTACCTTCGTCACATGAGATGCTTATTCCAGTAAATACATACATAATCAGGCCTAGCAAATGGCTAGATATCCCCTTTTCTGATATTTTGACTTCTGAAGAGAAGAGGTGAAGGAAAGGCTTGACCCCAATGAGGCTGCAGGGTCACCCCAGGAAAGGGATCTTTCCCAAGTGCTGGGGAAACTCAGGATTGGGACCAGTTGCTGCTTTCCTGCATGACATTCTCAGCACAGCCAGGCTGACAAGCCTTCCCCTACCATACAGTTGCTCCAGAAAAAAGCCTCAGAGCGGCGCACATTTGACACAGCCTTCATCCCTGAGTTGTAATCCTGGTCTGAAAATTCCCTACTCAAGGAAGAAGCAGTAAGAGAAGATGGAAGTGTTCTTCTTGGGGACGAACAGGAAATGAGCACACTGGTGGTGTGGAAAAGATTGCAACCAAGGCAGTGAACCTTGACAACTTTGAGAAAGAGGGAGGAGTGGTTGGAAGATACAGCGACTGGAGGAAGAAGTGGAGATGAGGATTAAAGGGCTGGTGACAGCAGGAGAACAGTACAGGGAAGAAGTGTAGAGGTGCACTTAAGGAGCAGAGCACAAATATCTGTTTGTCAAAGGAGAGAAGCAGGTGCCTGGGTGTGTAAACAAGTAGGAAAGGATAGGAGTATGAGGGTATTAGGTAAAAGTTTTTTCTACTAAGGGCAAAACCAAAATTCCCATGGCTTTATAAATATCTATGTATAGATATTGGTCTTGGGTTTGCAGAAAAGGTAAGAAAATCTATGGAGAACTTTGCTGTTACTGAATTGATAACCACTGAGTGCAGAACTGGGTAAGTACTGACCACCTGAAAATCCCACACACATTAGCTAGACATAACTCTACTGAAAAATTTTAGATTCAGTCCCTCCACTCCCTAAACCAAAATAGAAAAAAATAACCTCAAACCTCTGACCTCACAAAGCTGTCTGCCATGTCATGAAGCTAGACACAGGAACTGATTTGGGGTTTTGTCTTGTTTCCTACTTTGGACATTAGCCTCAAGAAGTGGAAGAAAAGAGTATCATACATCTAGGAACTAAAACTAGAAGAGACTCTGCAGCTGTCACAGTAAAGTCCATAGCGTTTGATGTGAAAATCTATAGTAACGTGTGCTTACTGTTCTGAACTCTGCCAGCTTCTAAGTAGTGGATTATTTGATTATCACCCTGCTATTTTTAAGTATTCTTTTTCATGAATCAAAACAAAGGCTATTAGAGACTGAATAGTCTTATCTTCCAGGCATGGACTGTAGACAGGAGCTTGAAAAAGAAGTGTTTAGGTAAACTGTGATTAATACTTAGGTGTAAGGTAGACTTATATTTTTGTACCCTAAAGCCTTACCCCTTCTTCTTCCAAAGACATGACTTTAAAATTATGATATAAAAGCCTCAAGAGAGGCCTGTCCTTATTTAGCATACCTTGTTAAATATTTTGATTTATTTGTGTTAGAACTTGATTTAAGTGTGATATGGCCAACCAGCAGAAAAACTGTTGCTGACTTAGTGGGTTAGATGTGTGGACAGGGAGACGGATTCAGAACTGGCTGAATGACAAGAGCTCAGAGGGCTGTGATCAGCAACACAGAGTCCAGTTGGAGGCCTGTATTTGGCAG
The DNA here is from genome assembly GCA_024605025.1 of Megaceryle maxima. Classification (NCBI taxonomy): domain Eukaryota; kingdom Metazoa; phylum Chordata; class Aves; order Coraciiformes; family Cerylidae; genus Megaceryle; species Megaceryle maxima. The sequence continues at coordinate 88,430 of JANHGN010004472.1, forward strand.
AGTTCCCCAGGGGTCAGTACCAGGTCCATTCTTGTTCAACATATTCATTGATGACCTGGATGAAGGGATGAAGCTGTACCCTCATCTAGTTTGCTGATGATAACAAACTGGGAGGAGTGGCTGGATCACCAGAATGCTGTGCTGCCATCCAGTGTGACCCAGACAGGCTGGAGAGTTGGGTGGAGTGGAACCTAATGAAGTTCAACAAGGGCAAGAGTAGGGTCATGTGCCTGGGGAGGAATAAATCCATGTACCAGTACAGGTTAGGGGTTAACCTGCTGGAAAGCAGCTCCACAGAGAAGGACCTGGGAGTTCTGGTGTGCAACAAGTTGACCATGAGCCAGCAGTGTGCTCTTGTGGCCAAGAAAGTCAATGGTATCCTGGGATGCATTGAGGAGAGTGTGACCAGCAGGTCGAGGGAGTTTCTCCTCCCCCCTAGTGGCCCACATGAGGCCACATCTGGAGTACTGTGTCCAGTTCTGGGCTCCCCAGTTCAAGAGAGATGGGGATCTACCAGAGAGAGGTCTACAAAGATGATGAGCATCTCTCTTAGGAGGAAAAGCTGAGAGACCTGGGTCTGTTTAGCATGGAGAAGACTGAGAGGGAATCTTATCCATGCTTAAAAATATGGTGTCAAGAGGATGGGGCCAGTGGTACTTATTTCAGTGTTACTCAGTGATAAGACAAAGGGCAACGGGTGCAAACTAGAACATGGGAAATTCTGCCTTAAACAGAGGAAAAACTTCTTTACTGGGAGTGTGCCAGAGCACTAGAACAGGCTGCCAAGAGATGTTGTGGAATCTCCTTCTCTGGAGACTTTCAAAACCCACCTGGATACATTCTTGTGCTACCTGACCTAGGCAAACCTGCTTCAGCGGGGGGGTTGGACTACATGATCTCCAGAGGTTCCTTCCAACCCTTATGATTCTGTGATTCTGTGACTTCAGTGGGCTTGGAACAGGCCTGGTTGCTCGCAGGTATATCGGGTACTTGAGCCATGCCTGCACTGAAATCAGAGCCAAAGATATAATAATATAACACTGTGATACCCATTGATAAAGAAGACTACCCAGCTAGTTTCTCACTGAAGTCACAGAATTCAGGCAGTGAAATCCCTGGAGCAGTCAGTCTGCTACAAGCTGGGCAAGTAAATGCTGTGGCTTGATACCAAGTGGGCGAAAAAGCATCAAACTCGTGGATTGGTAGCTAGGTGCTGGAGAGTAGATAGATAACTGCTTACAATAGTTCTGCCATAGCAAACTCAGTTATTTTTAAAGTAAATCATCTTTGTAGACAAATAAAGGAAAAGATAAAAGAATGTGCTAAAATTCTCCTTGCTTTCTATTTCTCCTACTTACCTTTTATATGGGAATCCACTCATGCTTACATTCACTTTCTTCCTCTTCTGTAAGCATTGTGATATCCCAGTGATCTGTTCTTAGATGTCTTATTTTCAAAGAAATTTAATGCAAGTGAAAAAATTAAAATGAATTGTTACGGTCTTCAGTTTGCAGATGCCTAAAAGTACACAGAAAGGTTTCTTGTATGAACTTAAGCTGATAGTTTAGAGCTTATTAAGAAAGCTTCTAATAAATGTTTAATCATTTTATATTTAGTAGTCATTGAGATTTTTTCCCCAGCTTGGAGACAGTGGCTTCAAGTTGGGGAGACATCTTCTAACCTACAATTATAAGGCAGGTTTAGATACAGATTGACCTATGGTTTGATCAATAAGGAACTTTCACCAGAGAAACAGGTTCAAGTCCTCACAGATGAAGAAAACTTCCACATTCTGAAAGAGTCCTGTAAGCCTTTAGTTACAAGTAAGATTTCTCACCTTCTGCAGGGATGCTCATTTTAGATCCCTAATTCACAGTAGGTATTGCATTCTCAGGGAAGGGGGAGAGGTTTATCCTTGTAGGAAAAGTTCCTCCAGATCTCCCAGCTGAGGCTGTAGCTGCACTCTCCTTCTTGTCAGTTTTTGCATGCTCTAGACAACTGCTGATTCTTGTGGGGTCCCGCACTTGAGCATGTAACTTCTCTGCATGTGTTCTGTAGGGATTTTGAGTGCCCAAGTCAGAGCAGCAAGCTCTGATAGATTGCAAAGTGAGTAGCAGTGTCTTTGTTCTGCAAACCTAGCTTTTTGTTTGCATGTCCTAGTTCTCCATCTGGAGATAGCAGTACTTTCTGGTGTAGGGTATTTTTTTGAGAGATCCTGATTCCTTCCTAGGGCCTTTAAAATTAAAACTAGACTACAGATGTAGGATAAATGTCCCAGATAATGACTCATTCCAGTTAGTACACCATGAGGAGTAGCGTGCAGTTTTAAATACCAGTCATTTGTATCTAGTAATGAATATTTCTAGTTTCAAGATGACTACTATAAGGGCATCTGTGTTTCATTCTAGAGCAAAGACAATCAAAGGAATGTAAAAGAAGAAGAAAAATATATTTCACAATAACTCATTTGTGTTCATTTGACTATGAAAAAATTACATATTTATGCAAAGCACAAACGCCCAGGGCCACCCAGCTTCACAGGTGACCTAAGCTGGCAGGGCTTCCTGTGAAGCTGTTTTGTTAGGCGCCTTGCCTTCACATTGGCTGCAGAAAGGGATCACATAGGATTGAGTGGGTTTGCATCCCTCCACACCAGAGTGCCAAAGCAAGCCTGCAACTCAGCTGTTCCCTTCACATCAGAGAAATCCCAGGTTGGAATGGAGCAGCAAAATATCTCTGTTGTGCTTTCTGCCCATCAAAAGAGGGACCATGGTCAGAGAATTGCTTTTACGGAGGAGATTTCTTCCTACTAGCAGAATTAGTTGAATCCAGAGCATGCTCTTTGGGCTCTGCACTGCACTTTGGATGTGTTGTGTGTGATCACAGCTCTAGTTCTGCCTTGATTCAGTTGAGCTTGATTACCCAATGCCACTGTAACCAAGTCAGCAAAATGTCATTCAGTGTGGGCTGTACAGACCTACCTGGAGTCCCAGGGGCAGCCAGAGCAAGCCTGCGCTAGAGTCTGTGCTGTTGCAGCACTGCTAGGCTGAAGCTGTCTTGATTAGGTCAGTTCGTGCTAGAGGGGCTGCATCTCCATCAGCAAATTCAAACATGCCCTGTGAATTGTTAGGACGGTTGATAAGCTCCCTCATAACAGCAGATCTGATTTTTTTCATCCTGTAGCTATTAATGATAACCCAAAGTAGAACCAAACAAAGCTACTGTATATGAGCACTCTTACTGTAAAATAGAGGTTACTGGCAATCATCATATTCAAGAATTAGACCTGCTTCTATAATGGATATCTTTTATTGATCTGATGATCATTACTGTTGCAATGGAGGAAATTGTATATTCCTTACTCAAAACATTCCTACAAAGTCAAGTACAACTATCAAGCATTTATTCGTGCAAAAGAAGCCTACAAAAACGTAGGTGTTCCCCTTACATGAGCTTATATCCTGTTGACAGCTCAAATGACACTAGGCCCATTTATTAGTTTCTCGTGGTTTAACTGACAACTTTTGGTCTCATAAAATGTACTATAAATACTATCTGTAGCACAGCTTTGCTGTTCAGTGGTACACCAAGTGTTCAGATGGTTGAGAATGCTGTTTCCCAATGGGAAATGTGGCATTTGGCAATCGGTTATTCCGGTTTCCTTTGAGGATATGAAGGAAAGTTTTTACCAAAGTAATCCCCAAGTAAAAAACGAGCAACAAATGATTAATACCAAAGCACTGGACTATAGAATGAATGCTAAAGTGCAAGCTTTCTTATACCTTAATAGTAGATAGAGTGATTGAATGCTTCTACCTCTACAGGGAAATACATATTTGTTCTTTCTACACGAGGCTGGTGGGAAAATTGCATGGGATTGATTTCATGAGTTTGGAAATGAGCCCTGGTGTTGAGAATGACTTCACAGCCCCAACTCTGAACTCACTTGGCAGCGTGGATGTAGGAACCTCTTGATCCCAGTGAAATCAGTCCTGCCAGTGGTTTCAACACAAAGAGGTTTTGGCTCAGAAAGGACAAGTTGTGATATAATGAAGTCCCACCATGGGGTGAAAAAAATCTGGATTTGTTTGCAACTGAAACAAGACAGTTTGTAGACAGGGAGGAAAAAACAGCCTATGCACTTAATCCTCTTGGTTCCCCTAGAGCTGTGCTGCCCCTATGTTGTCAGGAAAAGCAAGAAAATGGAGAAAAACTTGAAAGTACAGGTTTAGCCAATGTAACATTAATACATTTGATGAACTTCAATCTCACTTGCCCAGTACCTATGTTTACCATGTTCCTCATCTACAGAGAGATAATAGTTGATCTTTTTTTCTTCTTGACTTCATTCTTAAGGATGTGAGAGTTATGGGGCTGTGCTTTTACACCCCCTTAGGCAGCAGGCAAACTGGTTGGTGACTTTCAGCTAAATTTTATGTGATGTAGGGATCACAAGTATATTAAGTTCCTGTCAGCCTTTCTAGAGAATTCTTGTCTTTATGGAGAAAAGGAGATTGAACTGAGAGAAAGCAGAGAGAAGTTTGCCCCTGCTTAGCCTAATAGCAGAGGGCAGGTGACCAGCCAGCATCTGCATGTCACTGGGCTGCTGGCACTTGTCACCAGGAGGCAGCCCTTGAGCACACTGCCTCCCTCTCTGCTAAGTGTGCAAGGGATGTGGGAAGAGAGTAGGGGAGGGCAGAGGGGCACACAGGAAGGTCAAGGTGGCATATATGGGGTTGGGGTTTTCTAGGAGAGGCACATGTGAGGAATGGGGTATTTCATTCCAGAGGAAACAATGCTTCATAGTCAAATACCTTTTTTTTTTTTTTTTTTTTTTTTTTTTTTTAATTTAAACAAAACATTCCGTTTTTTTTTTTCATTACCTTTTTCCTGCCCCACCCAATCAACAAAACCCGTGAAAACAGGG
>JANHGN010004472.1:93366-125500 GCA_024605025.1 Megaceryle maxima
GGTATTAGGGGGTGGGGGTTTTTAGGAGGGGAACATTTGGGGGAGGGGGGTTTTCTTTCCAAGTGGAAAAAATGCTTATTGTTCAATTCCTTTTTTTTTTTTTTTTTTTTTTTTTTTTTTAATCTAAACTAAACATTCCGTTTCTTTTTTGCATGACCTTTTCCCTGCCCACACTCATTAACCAAGCCTGTGACAACATGGACTTAGCAGTTCGGGTGGGATGTACATTTTCCTCAGGAAGATTGTAACCATCACTTTGAAAAATGAATTAAAATTCTCATGTGAAGGTGCAGATGCAGTGAACTGAAACAGTTAAATGCTGATCTCAGAATAAGACATGAGACCACAAAACCATTTTTTCAGCCTCAGAATAATAGTCTCCCTGCTGAAGCAAACAGAAAATGTGTTGCCTGTGCAGATAAGAGAACCTTAGGGCACCTTTGAACTGTGATTCAGCACACTGAAGTTACTATTGTTTTACAAGAAGATGCTGACTCATTTACCAATTGCATGTTGATGGCAAAACAATCAAAAAGTGTCACTATTTTCCAGAAAAAAATTAGACATTACTATCAGTAGCAATCATGAGCAAAGAGGGACAGAAATGGCTTTTGGGATGGCAAATGATTCTGCACTCTCCAAAGCTGCCTGGCCCATGTTAGGAACTACAGATGACTTTCAGTAACAAATCTGATCACTGGTAACAAGAAAGATGCTTGTTCTTCTCCATCTCTAGATACTTGGGTCTCTTGTAGTGTGATAAGGAAGGTCTTAATTTGAAGGGGATTGATCAAACTTTGAATGTTGTCCTGAGGAACCATTAGAGACAAAGAGAGAAGGCAGTTAGAGACAGGTTTGAAGTTATTCTTTACTCTGTTTCATTCTTTTTAAGGCAAACTGATAGGTTAGATCAATGACTGGCTTCTTTTTTTTTTTTTTTTTTTTTTACTTATTCACAGCAGCAAAGAAATAATGTTTGTCCCTGCAGAGATCTGCTGAATGCATTAAATGTCTATAACAATGTATTTGTTAATGTTTTTGCCATGAAGCTAAAACTTTTTCATCAAAAATAACATGCTAACTGAGAGTTAAATTTGTTCAGATTTCCTAACAGTGGAAACTAAAAATCAAGGAATGGCAGTTAAGCAGTCATTATTATCTGGACAGTCAGTCCCTGTTGATGTAGCATTCAGGATCCATATATGCCCAACTGACTACAGCTTCACTAATGTGAGCTGTCATATAGAAACATGGGCTTACACGGTGTGGACACACAGTGTAACTGGAAGTTTTGAGTTCAGTGTTCAAATTGGAAGGCATTGCTATGGATTCCTCCATCGCCTGTGCCTTGCTTCCCAGTTTCACACCTCCTCACGGGTTAAATATCTGTTCATTAATTTTGAAGCCCTCACATGGATTCTTTTACTAGAGAATTTAGCAGAACAGATGTAGAGTTGGAAAGGGCACTTCCTTGAAACTGACGTTGTGTCCTTGTGAGACATAAGTGATTAATTCTGTGTACAAGGATGTGGCCCTAACAAACTCCAAAAATCCTTTAGAGACAGATGAGTGTGCTTTTATAGATAACTATTTTGGCTGAAAGCCTTCAGGAATCTGAAAGCAAAGACACAGGTTGTTAGTATTGATATAACATCAAATCGCTCAAGATGGAAACAGAGGGTGAAACTGCCGCATACTCCTTCTCCAAGAGTTACATATTTACATCAAAAACACTTCTCTTTCTTGTAAATTAAACCAAAGCAGGGCACGTATGGAAGCCATGAGCAATGACCATTTTGCAAACATCACTCTCATTCTTCCTCTAGACCAACGTATGTGCCTCACACAGAGGGAAACTCTCTCCTCAGCAGACCTGAGCAGTGGATGCTCTGCATCTCCAAGTAGGGCCCAAACTTGCATTTTCTGGATTCTAGATGAACTTTTTATTAAATGTCTGTAAAATTATCCTACTACTGCCATTTGTTCTTTTGTAGAGGACTTGCTGCACTAAGAGCAAGTGACCTAGAAGTAATACAAATCCCACCATGGCTTGGCATGTTGCATGGAGATCAGAGATTTGCCTGGAATAAAAAAGAATACTTGGAGGGTTAGGCAGCTGTTGAGTAGAATAGATACCAGTAGCGCATACATGCTGTATTCCTGTGCCCCAGTACCTTCTGAGAACCTAGCCCAAAGCTTTCCTGCCTTGCTCTGCCAAAGTGCCTAGAGTCCAGCCACTTAAGAGATGAGAAGCTAGGTCACTTGTTATGCTTTCTGCTTATGGTTCCCTGAAGGGTTAATTAGTATGGAGCAATAATAGCTCCTTGGTCTATTTACAATACTTTCCATCAATAGGGCCCCACATTAGTTCTAGGGAAACTAAGGAAAAAAAGCAGATATTTGCCCAAATTCACACATCTAGTGAAGCTTAACAGTAAAGGTGGCTCTGCTTTGTGAATTGTCTTTTCTTCCCACATGCTCCCAAAGTCTGACTTTGGAACTCAACACTTAAAATTCATCTGTACTGCACATTCCTGAAGACTTGTACTGACTAAAAATGAGAAATACTACAAAATGTTGCAGGAAAAAAAAAAATCTCAATTGAAATTGGAAGGAACTTGCATAGCAATTTCATTGGAGCATATACTGCAAAATGCATATTTTCCCATGAGTGTGTATATGATATATAATTGTAGTTGTATAAATGCATGGCATTACAAAGCCACATGATACAGTATATAATCACCTAATGCACTGTAGGAAATATATAAGCAGAGGACAATGTCCATTGGCAGTATTTCACACTTGGGTATTTGGCCATACAGACATAGGAGTTCGCACACTCTCCTCTGCATGTGGCCTTCATGAGGTCCATTAAGAGACAAGATAATGGGGAATCAGAGCCCTCCTCCACGTGCTCAGGAGAGACATGGAAATACTAATTTAATATTAAGTCTGTAGCATAGTGACTTAATCAAGAGGAGCAGTAAGGTTGATTTGGAGGTACATCAATGGCCTTTTTCCATAACTTATTTTGAGAAAACTTGTGAAGTACTAATTTTTGAATCTGGGCTGCAGGTGAAGCTTATTGCATCATGCTCTCCATCTTTTCTTCCTTGGTCTTTTTTAATTCTTTGCCCGTCATTCAGCATTTCCATGTTTTCTCTTTAAATACACGAGTCTGTTATGGTTCTTATGATGCTTTTAATTCTGCTAGATGCCAGGAATCACTTTAAACATCAGCTGAAGACTGATTTTTTTTTTTTTTTTTGTCTATGCCTTGGTAAAAAGTTAGTTGCAGCCATGTGGCTTCTGCATATTGTTTTTATCATATAAAGACGTAAAGGTACGGAGTATTTCCTCCTTTACTGGTCTGCTGCCTGGCCTTTTCATTCTCTCTTTCTTTGAAAAGCTTCTGCCTCTGACTTCTCCTGAAGATGCTTCCTCCCCATGTCCCTGGTATTCCACTATGCCTGGTAGCATTTGATCCATCACAGGAGGCAGTAAAGCTGCTGTGGGAACAGGAGAAGTTGCTGACAGCTTATTGGTGGTAGACGATCCCTGTGGACAGGGGGATTCTCTTTAGAGAAACCAAAAGCTCTCCTAGGTCCCTCTGTGCTGTACAAGCAGCACCAAAGGATGTAGCTGGATGGAGAATCCAGATAAGTTTTATCTTGCTTGAGAAATATCTGCTTGAAGAATACTGTGGTGGTAATTCAGAGTGCACCTCACCCTACTGAGCTGCTTTAACTGATCCCTCACTGTTGAGTTTTGCTTTCCCTACTGTATCACACAGTCTCTGTGACACACAGGCAAAAATGAGGTGTTGCTGGCAAAGAGTTTCCAGAGCAGGAGTATTGAGGAGGGGGGGGGGGTGTGTGTGGTGTTGCCTGGAGATTAGTTTATAGTTGGTGTGACTCAACCCTGATAAGATCATCTTATAAGAGGACAGCTGATCATGATTTCTGTTTCTTTTTTATTTATTAATTTTTTTAAGTCTATTTTTCACCCAGAGTGCTATTATATGGCTTGTGTTTGTTCCTAAAGAAGTCAGAATGCTATTGCAGTCAACAGGTGAAGGGTTATATTTTAAAGGAGGAGTCTTCATGTATTGCCTTGGTTTTGTCACATCTCACTGAGGTGATACTGCCAGTGTGCTTATCTATGTACCGTATCTGTGCTTCAGAGAAGGTCTGCACCTGCATGTCTCTAGTCTGCAGGTCACTGGATAGGATTTTGCTTTCTACCTCATGAAAAAGAGTTGCATTCATAGACAAGGGTGTACCCTTAAGCTACATAGGACCAGTAGCCTGGTACTCTCAAAATACAGGCTAGGGCTCCTTTTTCCTCAGTGTTGCTTCATCTAAGGCTGCAAGTAGGAGGGATAAAGGTCCATGTGTAATGCTGAGAGGAGGACTCTTAGATTGGGAAAAGATTCAGTGAAGTTAGTGCAGAACTCTGCTTCAATGGGAGCACTTTTGGGCTGAGAGTGTTGCTGCATTAGTTAAGTGTGAGAAACTAACCACAGCACTGCCACATGTATATTCCAGGGTGTGCAAACAACCACTGCAATCCTTTTTTCTGGCAACAGATGTAGCATATGAGGAAGGGTAGCAGAAGGGAGTGCTAGCACAAGGGCTCTGTCAGCAGAGGCTGTTTCTAGTGCAGTCAAAGGATTTACAAAATGATCAAAAGAATTTTAGAGGAAGTTGTTAAAAAAAAAAAAAGGTCTGTATTTCTGTTGCTGAAAGAAAATACTAATGTGAAAAATGTCAATTTCTGGTGAATATATGAAGCATGGAGTAGGTATAAGAGAATGGCTGAAAAAGAAAAATCACAACCTATGAAAAATTCCAGATTTTGAAATCTGTTATTAAAAAGCTTTTGGGTTGTGGTGAGGTGCTTTGTTTGGTTGGTTTGGGGTTTTGTATTCGTTCCTCAGGAGAAAAACAGTTTTTCCAGTAAGGTCTGTAGTTGAATGGTACTGTGAGAATTGGCACTAGTTATATGACATGTATAGTAAATGTTGTTTAAGATATGATCTAAAAAGCAACTTCAGATTTAGAACAATATGTAGTTTTTCTCTGTTTCTCTTTGGAGATAATAAAACATTCATAATTAAAAGAACATTCAGAGATACATAATTGTTCAAGTTTAAGGGCTGCTCCATAGATAAGGGTATACTCCAAAGTACTTAAACTGTTGATGCTTAGGAAGAGTAACTCTTTCTGAGGCAAGTCTGATAGTTCTCCCTACCTATCAGAGGGCAATGCTCAATATTCTCTTCTCCCACCTGCTGCCCACCCAGATGATGTGAGAAATATCTGAGCGCCTTACTATATATAGTCAAGACTATACTGCCGAGGTCAGTGGGAGGTGCTGAAACCGAAATGGGGGAGGAAGTGAGCCATGTGGGAGTGAGCTAGTGCATCCTGAAGCTGGGAGGCACTGGGAAGAGATGGGTCAGCTTCAGCCACCACATCCATCAAACCTGTCAGTGGGAGTGCAAGGCAAAGAGGTGGTGCAAAAATAAGTTGCTAATATTTGTGTGGAGGTGGAGTGAGGTGTTTGCTTTAAATGAGAAGCTTGAGCTGTACGAATGAAGTTTCAGAGGAAAAGTGGGACTGAAAGACATGGGTTAGAGGAAATTGTGACTATGCTTGCAGCTCCCCTTTGTGAGCTGGCAGAGTGTGTGCTGGGACAATCTCCCTATAGGTTGTTCAGGAATGACGTAGAAAGAGTCATATATTCCAGTAGTCATATGTGATAAGAAAGTTCCCATGGCTGAGAGCTTTGCCATGGCTGGGTTAATCTGTTGCTTACAATGGGAGTTATTGTTATAATCTATATAGCTGACTAGACAATATTCCTCAACTCTGAGAAACTTCCTTCCCTCAAGTTGATATCTGGTAATGAAGAAAGTTACAAGTTTCAAGTGAATGTCTTTTTTGGTTTGTTTTTTGTTTTTGTTTTTGTTCTTGTTTGTTTGTTTGTTTTTGTTTTTGTTTGGGGTTTTGTTGTGTGGGGTTTTTAACAAAGTAAGGGGTTTTTTTAATTGAAAGTTTCTACATGCACTAATGATTGATTCTTACTGCATTGAGATCTAGTTGTAAGGACTGAATGCTTCACAAACAGGTGCAAAGAAGGAGTCCCTTCTCTGAGCATCTCTAAGAGTCTCAGAGACAAATGGGACCTCTACCCTGGGGGGAAATACGTGGTGTGTCAATATTTTTTTAAAGAAGGATTTTGAATTAAAGACATTAAACAGTGAAATTGCAGGGGAAAGATAACACAGCGTTGAATGGGACTTGCAATTTATTCTCCCTGTAGATGATAAGTTAAGTTAGATGGCTAACTGTGACCACTGAACAAGGATTGAAACAACTTCTACATAATTTAAGATGTGCTTTTCAAAAAGAAATTATTTTTCTCAGGTTTATGAGATTCCTTCCATGAGGAAGGAGTGAGCATCATCTCAATTTTACAATGGGAAATTGCTTCTGGTCACAGAAGAAAAACTAAGGGAAGAATTGGATACACGTTTTCTTACCCGAATTAGAATTCAAGGAACATTTGTGAGTTTGTATACAAACTGGACTCTACTGGTTTGGGTATTACAATCTTTAGCAGCTTTAGGATATCAAATGGGCAAAAGTTATGTATCATTTATATATTAGGAAAATAGTTGTCACTAGTATATTAATTTGATATATTTTTCTTTCAAACCCAATGAATGAAAAAGGAGTTGGTGTATTGGACAAAGCACTATGTTTTGGAATTAGAAAAGAAAAAAAGGAAAAGTAAGGTGGAAAAGAGGAACTATTTCATTAGGCTGCAACTAGCATTCTTTATTTGGCATCTATTTCATTATCTCCTATTTCCTGATGATAGCGTAATGTCCTCTCTTTTCCTGTTACTCAAGCACTTTACAGAACATGTGTTGCATGCCTACTGGCAATCATGGACAATTTGACATTCTCAGCTTCTTTTTTACATGACTTCACATCAGTTGTTTTTTCAAATACCCCCATCATCATCAGCGGAATGCATCTCCCCCTTCCCATCTCTGCATTACATGCTGAAAAATGGTAGATGTTGTCTGCAACAAATTTTAAGGCTACAGATCCATTTGTGTGCACTTGCACTGAGCTACTGCCCTTGGTCACTACTCCTTTGAAAGTCAGGGTGTGCTTTTGGTGGTCCTGGGGTCGTGGGACAGCCTACACCTCTCCAGGAAGGAAATGACCCTGTTCCAGCCTCCTCCTAGGGTGGGTTTTAAACAGCAGATTTAGACAAGCTGTAAGGTCTGCTGCAATCACTGTGGTGTCTCACAGTGTTTCCTGGACAGTCCTAGCAGATTCCTTGTATGAGACCAAGCAACATGTTCCCTAGCTCATGTCAGGCATATCTCCATGTGCAATGCCCAACTAACATCTGCTCTTAAACCTGTTAAGATGGGTTCCTTTTCACCCTGGAGACTATATTGCCTCCCATGCATGGGTCCACCCCTGCCAGGCAGCAAGCAGCTCCCTCCATTCTGTAGACCACAGATCTTGGAAATGTCACCAGCTCTGAATTCCTCTTCCACCTGGTGCTTAGTTGTGCTGTCTACCCTGGGGCCTCAGTGACAGACAGAGTTAAGTTGTCACAAGATAATACACTCCCTCTACTTTACCACAGCCATCTGTCTTCACTGGGAGAGCATCCCCTACTCAGAGTGTCTGTTATCACTGCTTGCTTGACTTGATGTGGCCTTACCTCTGTATCACAACATTTTTCTTTCAAATGTGTGGGTTGTAGGTGTGCATCCACACCACGGGGACTTCTTCATGACACTTTATCATTGGTAGTGACCTAACTGAATCATGACTTCTGAGATTAAAGGCAGGACCACCAAAACTATTACCTGAATCTGTATTCTTTTTCTGAGTTTCTTATTATCCCATCCTCTCATCTCAACTTGTCGTCTTCTTTGATGTAATAGGGAAGATACATTGGTAACAATTAGTGACTTCTTTTCAGTAATCAGTGGGTTTGGGTCAATGCTGTTCAATAGTCAACATCAGTGTTTTCTGACTGATGTTTTCTGAGTTCAGTGGCACATTTTCTTGTCAGGTTTGATAGTTCATTCTGCAGCGACTCCACTGGTGGCCATGAAGTGGTTAGATTTCCATTGTCACTTTTACTCCTGCCTTATGTCCAGGCATTTTTCCTTCTGTTTTTCATTATATGTTCCACAATGTATATACTGGATTTCAATTGTTGCACACGTGTTCTTTGATGGTATCTATTTGCCCTGCTATCAGAACTGTTTTTCTTGCCTAAACTGAACTATTAGTTATTAGGGTTTGTTTTGCAACTTCTTGATCAGTAAAGATGAACTTGTTACCTGGAGTTCCTGTAAAGTAAGGCTTGTTTCTTGTATGACTTTATTTTAAGAGGAATCTTTCTGGTGTCTCAAATAATGGTAAGTGGAGGTCTGTGTGAATACATACATCCTCAGCTTTCTACCATAAGTATCTGCTCTGCCTTTTTTTTACTTTGATCTTCAGGTTATAATAGCAAACCCCAAATCCTGTATTTCTCAGATGTCCAGTTCTGCCAGTGGTCACTGTAATGGTCAAACACAGCTTCCAGGACTTCCTGCTTTCCAGGCACCAATCCTGGCAGTGTACACTGCAAAACTGCTGCAGCGGTTAACTCACTGCCAGTGGGCCCTGAGCTGCTAAAGACTGCACTTCTGCAAAAATGATTTAAAGAATTAATATAAAGCTATCAGATATTACTATGCAAAACAAGAAGCTGATGTACTCATAGCGAGCGAGAACTATTTTATCTGTAATGTATAGAGTATCTATTGATCAGTAATGGTTCCTGAGTTACTACTAGGCAGAATTTAAATATAATTTAATGTACAGTGTTCTACTAAATCTCTCAAACTCTCCTTTTTTTAATCTACTCTCAAGGAGGAGCTGCAGTATACACTTCCTTGGGTAAGTCTGTGCTTTTATTTTGTTTATGTAGATATTAATACATACCTTCTCACTTAGCTTTCCTACTAAAGTGATTAGATGTGAAAAACACTTGTGTGGGAATGTGGAGAATGACTTATGATCTTGACTGTTCTCCAAGCAGATTCCTAAGGAAAAAAACTAATGTATTCCATAGGTGGTATCACATTACAGTATCACTTCACGTATCCGTTAAACTAGTAAATGCCTCTTTAACGTGCCTTACGTGTGTGTTTTTCTTTTATTAAACACCATCTCGGATATGAATGTTGTAAAGAAACAATTTTTCTGCCTTACAATTGCAATGTTGCCCTCTCTCAATCTTGCTGCACGTGAAGTCTGCAGTGTTTCAAGGCGTGGGCCTTAGCTGAGGATGATTAATGTCATGATAGTAAGAGTGACAGAAACAGCCCTCTAAGTGTCTGTCCAGCCCTTGCAGCCAGGACAGCTTTCACACATAAATTCTCCATTGGTTCCTAAAGCAAGAAGTGGACGTGAGCTTGGGACAATCTGGTTTAAGAACAGAGACTGAAGAACAAGAAATTCCTGTTCATTGGAGTTTTCTGTCTCATCTGGAACATTTAGTGCTTCAGCCAGGGGGAAACACTATGGCAATAAGTGGGCGGAGTGGGGGAGGAGGAGGTCTCTAGCTGCCTACACTTTTCCCTATAAAAGTACATCAACCAAGTGCAATAATAGAAGTGTGGGTGACCTGAATAAAAGAACCTCTCTTGTCCCTTTTGAACTGTGTAAGCATGGAACTATGGCTAGGACACCTATTGTACTGAACAGTGAGCAGCTGCTGCTGATATGCAATTGAGAACTGAAGTCTATTTAGCAAAATAATTGCTTTAGTTTCCAAGATGCTCCTGGAAATAAGATCTAAAATTTCTCATTATAGTCTTAACTGGCAAAATACAGTATGTTCTAAATGATAATTAATAATTTTTAAATTAAAAATTCTTAAAGAAAGCAAGTTAGTCTTCCAGGTTTGTAATGGAGAAAAAAAGTAGGAACAAACAATCCTCTTGTAAAGGGGAAAATACTAATTGTGTCCTGATTTCCCATTGGACTGAGAAATGGAACACCTGTGCTCATCCTCTCTGGGGTAGTGCTTAGGACTGTAATTTTCACATGGAGCAGTTTTCCTTCAAAAGAATAAAGAAAAAGCCAAAAACAAAGAGAAAGAATCTGGTTACTTTTTTATTTTCCAGCCCATCCCCAAGGATATGGTGCAGAGTGCTTTATTGGCTAAATTTATTCCAGATTAAATAGTGCATTTTGGTAATTCTCTTTTAAGTTGTTCCTTCTTAAGTTCCCTTTAAGGAATAGTACTTTTAAATGCACCCAAAGCTATAAGTAATTTTTAAAAATGTAGGCAGATAGCATATTTCTTGCATTTTACCCTTGTTCCTTTCTTACACTGATGATCTTCATGATACATTTTCAAAATGACAGAACCGGTAGTGCACACAGTGGAGGAAGACAGGTAAGGCCCTAAATACACAAAAAATCGTTCATATAAAATAAAGACACTTCCTAAGTAGTGTCTAGTACTGGGACTCAGGACATTGGTTAAGAGGTTGCTAATTCTGAGAATTCATCTCGTGCACTTTATAGTTAAGAATTTCTTCCTTTTTTTTTTTTTTTTTTTTTTGTACTTCACAGCAAAGATTGTTACACTTGCAATCTCCCTTTTAAGTAGCAACAGGACTAATAATCTTCTCTAAGGTAGTTCAGTTGAAAAACAGATTTTCCTTACATGGCACCCAAGTTCTGAACCAAATTTACATATGCTATCATTTGTATATCAAATAAAAAATACCTGGCTTAGTATTTTAGGCCTTCACCTCCTACCTTCTTCTTTTCCTTCCCCATTTCTTGTAACCCAGATGAGAACTGGAAGATAATGCCCTGAGAACTGCAGGATTAAACCACCGGCAATGAAAGACTTCTTTACAGAATTCTGATTTTGTTTGCACATCTGTCCTTTAAAAAGTCTTTATTTTTAAATCAAAATCCTACAGTGACCTCCCAACAATCCTATCTTACACTTGAGTGTTCACCTGACTTTTTCCAGAAGGATGGATTACTTACAGGTCTTGTGGTTCTCAGTTTGAAGCCTTGTAAGTGATTTTTAAAAATGCTGGTTTTGCTGAGTGAGATAAGAAATGTTCAGCCTTTAGCTCTTAATCCACCGGCTGATGCCATGCAAAAATGAGAATAACAAGGGAGAGTGTGAACTGGGCATAATCATTCCCTTTGCTGTTGATCACACAAGAGTAGCAAGAACTACTGAACCATCATTTCTAGTTGGTGAGCCTCCTGATGTTCTACCAGCTGAACTCTGGTGCTGGCATGGGGTCTTTGGGGGCTCCTGTACCATCAAGGCTAACTGTGGAGAAAGCATTAATATCTTCTGTCTGAATTCATACATTGTTCTGAGATTCCTTCAGGTGCAAGGGGACTAATCCTGCAACCTTGTTTTAAATGAGCCACATCTTTTGAAGGCAAAAAAAAAAAAAAAATGCAGATAATGTCCAAGTAGACTAGGTAAGGTAAATACATGGCATACGAATGACACTGGAAAAATAGCCTACCACCACACATCCTGTTCCTGTGACACTGTCTTGGGGATGGACAGTTAGTATTTAGTAATGTAGCATCACAATTTTCAGTGTCAGTGGAGTTGAAGAGTTGTTGCTCACCTGTGTTATGTCACAAAGCATAATTAAGTTACTGGAAAAAGAAACAGAGAATAATTGATAGCACATTTTTATGGCCACCTGAGTTATGAAATCTGTTTTCATGTCACACCTGGTTACCACCAATGCACACAGATAAGACAGATGGCTCACAGCCTGTTTTTAAAATTGCTGGGGAAGCACTTCCTTCTGTGAGTTAATTTAGTCATCTCAATGACTGAATAAGTCCAAGTCTAGATATGACAAACAAGGCCAAAAATGGTTTGGAGGCCAGATCAGGTTCCCATAGTAGTAGAATTCAGGCCTCCTTTACCTGAAAGAGCTGAACAGATAAAATATGCAGTTATGGGGAGGTCGTCCTGAGCAGAGGAAATTGAATGGAAACAGTGTCTTAAACTAGTAACAGGGAGGTAACCTAACATCTCTGGTTATGTTGAAAAGCTGTTCATTTACCAGGTGTTAAACCTGTTCTGTAATTTTTTATTATTCCCCTTAATTCTTCATCTCTCAAACTGTTGAACCATATACTGTAGGGGTGCCAGCAGGGATGGTGAGTTACATCAGCTAACAGTAAGAAAGGTGAGTGATCAGCAACCTATAGGTTGGGGCCCTTCTACCAAGACTTTAACGACTGGGGGCAGAGAGATGGTGGAAACCACTTTCACCACAAACTGACTGGGAATGCTGACTGCTTTGAGTGGTGCTGATAGGGGTAGAAAGCTGTAAATCCACCCTGTACCTCACAACCTTAGTAGAAAAATTGCATCAGTTTACCTGTGAGCTAAGGAATGCTCAAGAGCAGTTAAAGTATAAGCAAGATTATCTGTAATTACCCTAAGAACTAGTCTGAGAGCATTATTACTGTTATAAAATGTAATAGCAGTATTACATAAGCACAGTAACAATAGTATATCTCTAAATGGCTGTGGACTGCCTCTTTTGACAGCTGTGGTAGAAAATGGATCACTGAGTGGTCATAAAATGAATATTTTCCCTAATCAGAATGGAGAGCTTTATTACCCTTATAATTACTTGTTTAGCAGTCACTTACTAATTTTTTTTTTCAGTCCATGAGCAATAAAATGGCCTGTTTATTAAATAACATTTTAATTGGGAATCATTTTTAACATGTGCCAAGCTCTTAATGTTTTCTCCTATGCAATTACTTAGATAAATGCTTGTATTTCTGATAATTCCACTGACACCATCAGCCAAACTAAGCCTTCCCTGGAACACAGCTCATATGAAATTACAGGCTCCAGATGCCTTAGCCTTCCTCAAACAGCTAATTTTTAACACAGTGCAATAGAATATTGCTTATGTTACTAAACAGCTTTTACAGACTCCTGCTAGCTACTGTGTATTTACAGCTCATTTGAATTCAAATGTACTATTTTTGCTCGGCTAAATTTCTTATTGGCTCTACTGGAAAGCTTGCATTTAAACATTTATTTTTATGAAATTTCACATTTTCATTAAAACGCACCTCAGAGGCAATGTTGACAAATTGTTTTGCAAATGTCTACATATTATTTGGCCATGCATAAAACTTGTTTAAAACATTATAAATGTTGATGTAATGTTGAATAAATATTATAAGCAGTGATCTCAAAATGAAATAGTCATGATCATTTTGATGAAATGAAAGAGTCTTTCTTTAGTCTCTTTCACAAAAGCTTGTTTTTCTTTTTGATTCTATTTTTTGAAAGGATCATCATCATCAGACTGCCTGCTTGTTTATATGCAAGATACTGGCATAGTTTCTTCTCTTGTCCTGAGACTGAAACTCTTGTTCTGGTTAAGAAAAGAGATAGTTGTCTTTTCACTAACAAAGAACATGAGTAGATAAAACACCCTGTGCTTGTTTGTGCAAGCCCTGTCTGGCCAGGTAATGGGCCTAATTTTGGTATAGGTATTAGGCAAATGAAGTATGCATTCTGGTAATAGCATGGGATCTACGGATTCCTTGTACAGTGCTAGCTGATTTTAGTTAAGCTTTGCTGATTTATGCTTTCTAAATACATAGCTTCCACATACTTATGTATTGCTTCCCTGACCCTTCCCTACAGGCTCGAGGCTAAAACTGGCCATCATAGATAATAACACATATTGTCTTATAAGACTCAGCTTCAAACATGGGCTTGTATTTCAGTCCTTTATCATTTTTGGGAGTTTTAACCTGCTGTCCAGAGCTATCTGGAATCTTAGCCATTCAAAAAGTCAATGCAGTCTCACCAGGACAATTTAGCCACTGTGAGGTATCCCTATATAAGAATGCCAGGTGTTCCCCACTTTTCATTGAAACCTCTTTTTTGGGTTTAGTCTAGTATAAACCATTTCTCAGTAAACACTGGATACACAAATTGTTGTTTATAAGTTTAAACCCATATTTGAAAAAAGACTGAAGTGGACTAAGGGTTCAAGCTGATTGTAAATCAGAATTGCATTCAGTTCTGAAATGAACATTTCCATTCTCTCACAGGAAAAAAGGGAAGAAAAGAAGGCATTTTCCTTTCCACTATAAAATTTCTACTGTGTTTATCACTGTATGACATTATCAAGGATAAGAACATAAATCTGTGAAAAAACTACTTTTTTTGGTTGGTTGGTTGGTTGGTTGGTTTGGGTTTTGGGTTTTGTTTATGGATTTTGGAGTGCAACTAAAGAGCACAAACTTAACACACGTGTATACTTCAGTCACTATGAGAACAGAACTTTAAAAAAAAAAGTCCATGATCACTTCTCCAGGTAGCAAAGAGGCTTTGGAAAATGAAGCTTCCTAAAAGTGTAAGAACCATGTGAAATTAACTGAGGACTGGTCTGTCAACTCAACTAATGTCTTGTCTGCATATCAGATAGATGAAGTAATTTGCCTTAAAGGAGGGTTTTTTCATGATTTTGTGTTGCAGATCCTTATTCCTGTGGTTTGTTTCTTCTCTGCTTCTGCTTGAGTTGGATTCTAGACAGTCTTCAGTTGTCAGTCTCAACATCCCATCTGACCTTATTCAAGTTTTCTCTGCTTACACTTGTATACCATACCTGGTATTAGAAGCTCTGGATCCAATAAAATGACTTTTGATTCTCACAAAAGGATAATCCTTTCATTTGCATCATTTACAAGTGAAACCTTGATTATATCAATATTTCTGTGTAGTTTCTCCCAGTTTATCTCAAGCTGAAGGATGGTAGAATTGAATGCACAGTTTTCATGTGGTTAGAAATGGGATTTGAGATCCCTATCTGCCTCCTAGACCTTCTTTGGCCTCATTAGAAATTCTCTCCAACACAAAGATGTTGCAGTGTTGAATTAAAATGGCAATTCAGAAGTTCCCTAGGCTTCTTCCAGGTAGGGTGAATATTACTGTCTCTGTGTCATGCCGCCTAATGCCCAGGAGTATGGAAAACACCATCATGGTGGCTTTCTACATGATAGAGACTCAGAGGTTAATCAACCTTAGTTTTAGGGGAGAGCTGTAGTATCCTTTGAATACAAAAGCCACAGATGACTTGAGCAGTGTTGCTGAACTCTCAGAATAGGATCCACCCAGTCAGTGCACAAGGGGGAAAGCACCTCAGCGCTGCTCATGTTGACTAACTTATGGTCCTTCACTTAATCAGTCACATATGTAACTAGCCTGCTGAGAAACACAAGCTAGTACATGATAGTCACAGCACTGACATCTTTTTTCTGACAAAACAAAGCAGAAGTTCCTCCTCTCACCCTGCTTCCTGCTCTCCCCTCATGAATTTTTATCTGATAGTCTTTGTTACAGCTATAGGAGACTAGGGTTCAAGTTCCCCATCTGACTGTAGGAAGAATCTTATATTTCCCATAAGAGAACATTGCCAGTTGATTGAACTGATGAGGTATTGACCATATTGACCATTCAGGGTAATGCTGTCTCTGTCTTGCCTGTTAAATCCTAACAGCTTTATGCAAGTAGGGAAGAGGCTAGAAGCTAGGTCCTGTAGCTGAGTGCTTTTCATGACTCCACAAAGGGCATGGGAGTTGCAGGGGTTCAGCCAGCCAGGTGCACAGGTACATCTGAGTTTGCTCAGGCAGAGATGTCTATGTGGATGCATGACCTGTGTGCATGGTCTAACTGCTCACTCGTAGGGTAAAGGCAAGGTGCTGACTTCAATAGGGAAACACAAATTGAGGGGCTGTCAGATTGAGGTGGCAGATGAGTCTTGGGTTTAGACTCTGGATTATTCTACCAAGACACCTAAGTATATAACAGCAACATAAATGTCAGTTTAAGACCTTTTGTGCATCAGCTTCCTTGACAGTTGGATCTGAGGCTTGGACCCTGCCTGTATCTGAGCTTCTTCTTCCTCTCTGAAAAAGCTTCCTGATGTGAAGATTGCTTTATCATGACAACCTCAACTTGACAGTGTTTGGAAATGTCCCTTAGACAAGATAAGTTTCCTTTTCACAAGAAATATAAATAAATAAATAAATATAGAAAAAAAAATTAGGAACACTGGTGCACTAAGGATTAATATAAGCTTTTCTACTTAATCAGTTTTAAAGTCTAAGTCATTGCTACCATGTCTAGCTGTTCTGGTTTCAAGGAGAGAGGCAAACAATGCTTGTCAAACTTGACTCTGAAAAGAAACTATTTTTTTCTGTGGTGGTATCCCTCAGTTTCCATTGCACTGCCTTGTCCTATTTTAAATTTGTAATGAAAGAAAAAATTCTAAAGCTGGTAATCATGTGCCTTCCCTGTATAAAAACACATCTTGTTTTTATCATCAGTAACCTGTACTACACAAGAGCTCTGACACATATATTTCAGGATAGATTAGGAATTGCCTGCTGCATTTACATAACATTAAAATCACTGTCTAGATACACAAAATAAAATGAATACTTTCCTGATTCTCTAGTATGGGCTTGCATGAAAACGATTTTACCTTGCTTGCCTTTTTTTTTTTTTAATGAATGCAACAGCCCCTCTCTTTATTTAGCTGGTTGGAAGAGAAGGATTTGATAGCTGAGTGAAGGGACACCTATGTAATTCATTTTCCTGGCAGACTTGGACAGCATGCTTACTGCAGTAAAAAAAAAAGAAAAGATATGGGGGAAAAAGTGTTGCGAAAAAGTGTATGGAGTGTGTGACAGCCTGGCCCTATCTGAGTCCCCATCATTCCTTGCAGCTGCCGGAAGCCAACCGCTCGTCTTTCCAAACCACAGGCTCATGTGGGTAATGATATGATTTCCTCTGTCTTGTGTTTTGTGTGTGTGCTTCATGAAAAGTAATCCTCCCAAACTCTACACACCCAGTTAAAAAGACAGCACTGGCTTCTCTCATCCTACTGAGGTGATTCTTGCAATGCCAGGACAAGCAACTGGAGGTTTAATCTTCTGTCCCAAGCAGAGTGTTTGCCATCATTCACATATTTCTTGATTGCTTTGGGCTTTATCTTTCATCTCACTGCTAAATAGTGCCCTCACCAGTTGAAATAAAAGGAAGTGAAGTTCATATAACCTGGTTTCAAACTAGTATTTTATATATAGTATTTTATGGAAAAATCATTCATATATTGCAAGTAAAAAATGAAAAATCAAGACTATCATTATTGTTCTCTACTGAGGATCTTTAACATGCTGCCTGTATGTGAATAAATGTTGGAAATGATAACGTGTTTTACCAAGCGAAGTAAGGTTACACTCATATTGGAAGTATCCATATACCAATTTCTTGTGATTGGAAATACCATACAGTTTATTCTTCAAACAATCATTCCGTACATGAAACCTTTCCCTTCTAGTTATGTTATAACTATAAACTTCAGTGCTTTTATGGCTTTTAAAAACAGACTGTTGTTTTTAACTTTAAGAAACAGTAGTTCTGGTTTCCTACAGGGCACGTAAGTGAGAACTTCAAAACAGTGAAGGGTAGAATCAGAAGCCATTTTCGATGTGGAGCTGCATGGGAGAGAGAACAAGGATCCTTGTTTGACAACTAAATTGCTGGATGGTGGAGGCAAGTTTCAAAAGCCCACTGAATGTCAGAGCTTACATTTTTATAGTTAATGAGAGATTATCATCCATAAAGGACTCAAAAATTGCCCTGATACCTTCCTTTTTCAAGTGATAGAATGAATAGTGGATGAAAGTATCTAGGAAAATAATTTGGTTAAAGGGACAGGAAAGCATAATGATCTCTGTAGCCATATTCTGAATGAACATGACTGCAGCTAGATGGTTTTTGTCATGATTAGAAGAAAGAATATGGCAGAAATCAAGATACAAGGGTATAAGAACTTAGAGTTAGCTGTCATAACTGTTGGATATATAGCAGAGATAATTTTTAGAAGTGCTCTAAAATAGTTTTCAGGTATTGGCAATAGTCTGAATGTGAAAAACATGAGAGAGTTCTGAGTTGAGCATGAGGTTTTTGGGTGACAGTCTGAGTAAAGAGGCAGGATGCTGTTTTGGTGTACTGTGATTCAGAAGGAGGTCTCAGTCAGAACTGGAAGGAGAGGAATGACACCTGTTTTGGCACTACTGAACTTGGGCTTAGAGAAATATTCACAAAGACATGTTAGAGGATGAAATTTCAGTTTGGACGGAAAATAGCAGAAACCAGATGGAAAAGTCTGGTTGATAAGTCTGTCAGTAACCAATATGGAATTGTTAGCTGAAATTGTAATTGCAAAAACACCTTGCACCTTCTCATGGCGGAGGGGAAGGGGGAAGAAGTCTAGGACAGAGCCCAGAAGACTTCTCAGAAAAAATGGTAAAAGGACGGAGTGGCTTCCAAAAGGTGTAATGAAACTAGGAAGAAATCCAAAGATAAGCACTGGTTTTGAACTCTTCAGGAAAAATATTATGTAAAAGGATGCAGATAGGACAAGAAGGAAAAGAATAAGCAAGTTCTGGGTCTGAAAATTGTCTGGGAAGTGATCATTTGAGATTTTGACCAGAACAGGTGGAGATGGTGGACAGACTATCACTATATCCTTGTCCATGCTGATAACACTTCACAGGTATCTGATTTTGGCCACTGCATAAAACAGAATATTGGGTTAGATGGTCCTCTGCTCTGACTAAATTCAGCTGTTCTTCATTCCAGTGAAGTAAAGGTGCAGAAACTAGATTAGACACTATGGTGGAAATGGAATACAGGAAATCTTATCAGTGCTTGCAGACAGTCCACTCAATGTGTTCAGATATGAAGGGGAAATGTAGGAGGTAACTGGACAGGGAAGGGAAGTCAGGGATGGGACAGGCTGCTGCAGAATTGGCATGGGAATGGGGAGATGGATTATACAGAAAAGTAATGAGGGAGTGAGGATGGGTGTGAGGGAGATCAAAGGATGATAGGGTGGATAGGATTACTGGGGAAACTGGAAGGATTAAAGGAAAATAATTGCAAAATTTCTATGCCTGTGGGAATGGTGAAGGATAATTGCAGGACATGAAGAAGGCAAAGTGGTGCTATTGGGAATGTGGAGGTCATACGGGGCCAATTTGCAGTTGTTATACCTTTACAAATTGTGAACAGGAATAGCACAGTGAAATGCAATTGAAGTAATCTATTAGTTTTCACCATTTTACTACTAATAATGAAGTTATGCTTGCAGTATAAGGAATGTTATGCACTTACAGCTTGCAGTGCTTTGGTCAAACAGGAATATTGACAGGTGACCAATTGCTGTACTGGCCTCAGAACAGGTGAAGAAAATATGATTCCCTCAGTGCTTTCCCAGTTACCCTGGGGGCTGCCAGATGGATCCCTCTTCCTACACCCACACAGCAGCAGCACAGCAGCTCCCAGATTTCCCTCCACTCAGTCTCCACCTCACCTGCCAGTGGGAGACTGGGTGTGTAGACTGCTTAGTCCCGCATAGTCTCACACAGAGATCAAAAATCCAGGGTATAAAAGGGATTGAAACATGCTGGAAGGTGTGTATTATATT
This sequence comes from Megaceryle maxima, assembly GCA_024605025.1. NCBI lineage: Eukaryota > Metazoa > Chordata > Aves > Coraciiformes > Cerylidae > Megaceryle > Megaceryle maxima. Next base: position 113,012 of record JANHGN010004472.1, read on the forward strand.
TAACAATTCCACTGGAAAAAAATATTTTGTGAGACTATTTCCCCACAAATGGTCTAAGTGAGTCAGGAAGCCTTGTGCCACCATGCACTGGCCCTGACTCCATCCTGGCAAAAAATGGCAACCTAATGGCAAATTAGTTCTAATGAGAGTACCTTAATTTACCACATAGCAGTCAATCAAAACTATGTAAAATCCATTAAGAGCTCAACTCACTCGGGGAATACAGATTCCCTGTAGTGGCATAAGTGTATCAGATGAATTGGTAGGTGTTTTCACCTGGCAGTAATGAAGATTGGAATTTAGGTTTCCCCTCAAAAGCCAAACTCAGCAAACAGCTTCTGATTTTGGTTATGTATTACTGCAGTAGAAGTGGGAACCCTAACTGCAGTTCTTTAGAGGGTAAAAGTAGGGGGTTTTTTACTTTACTTAGTTATGTATTTATTCATAATATATATTTAAGAGGTGTGTATATTCATGAATCTTTTTACCTTCCCTGCCTGAATGTAATTAATAATTTTAAATTACTTTATTTTTGTAAAGCATTTCTGTTCTCTAATTTTCAAAATGTGACAATGCTTCTGATACTTCTTTCTTTTCCAAATTCTTCATGGAAAAAAACCAAAACAAACAAACAAAACCAGAACTGCCAAAATAACCATAAAGGGGTTTTTTTAGTTTGTTTGGTTTTGTATATTTAAACAGTATTCTTAACTTTGTTTCCCTATGCATTTTTACTTGAAATATTACAGTTTTCAAACTGAGATCTACTGGGCCAAATTCTCACTTAGGATAGATCAGACTGGCACTTTTGCAGCTGAAATGTGGAATTTATTTATGCAATGGAGCTTGGGAGTGGTGAGTCTGAGGTTTGTTTTGGGGATATTTTACTAATAATAACCTGTAACAGCAACCACAAAAACAACAAAATACCAGGATAAGCTTTTATAGTAAAGGATTTCTGCGTGTATTTGGAATAAAGAAGAAAAGTGATAAAAATTTTCAGGTTCTGAAAATGCCGATGATCTGAGATAATGGTCTAATTCTCATCTCTTGTTTCAAAGTCAAGTAATCAGTTGCAACTGAACAATAGTTAGGATGCAGAGCCTGGAGTTATATAATCACAAAGCAGGATTCCCTGGATGTTTGTACCTGTTGTTTAAATATGTACTTCAAGAAGTTAAAAATAACCCAAAAGCAGTTCAACAAGCACCATTGTTCTCTGATTAGAACACTGAGTCATATATGTGGATGTTTATTATATTGGCTCAGCAGATGTGACTGATAGTATTTTCTAAACCTTATATGCAGCATCCTACATGTTCAGTCTGACTTTTTTTTAAAGCCCCGAGCCCCACAACGAGGTAAGCAAGAAAAATGCTCTCATTTACTATATACCCACTTTTATTCAATTATGAGCCAAACTTTTAGTCTATGTAAGAATAAGTACTTATTGATTTAAGAAGAAACAGGCTTATTGATCCAAAGGGAAAATACACTGTGCATGTTGATCAATATTTACCTTGCAGGACTAAACATCCTGATATTCACTTCAAGGCATCAATATATACATATTACTGCATGTTCATGTCATTAAGTCAGGTAACTGGGCTAGATTTCCATCTAACAGTATGAACTCTCCTAATGATTATTTTTCTAGTCAAATATTGTCTCTAAAGGGAAGAAGTTAGAGAACCAGAAAAAGAGTAATTGTTCACCCCCCTTGAGATAAATAATACTTTTCATTATACTCAGCTGATACCTATCAAGAGCCGCTAGACTGATTACGTAACATAAGCAGTGAGAAGTCCTCCAAATTCCTCCTTATTTACATGTACCAAGGTAACATTGGAAGTCTAAGCATACGTGTCTGAAGATACTTAGGTGCCTAGCTTGTGATTAGTTCAATGGCAATGAACTTGTACAAGAAGGCGCTGTTTCCTTTTCATTTCCGAAGATGAAGTGCATCTGAGATCCCAGAATACCTTTAAAAATTCTGCACAATCCAGGCATCACCACCTTCTCTCTTTCTGCCTCACCACAGGCCAGGGATTTCTTCTTGATGGAATTTATTGACATAGAGCCAATCATAAATTATACAAAGATAAACTAATTATAGCATAATGGGGCAGTCATGGTACATATTTTTTTTCTCTGACATTTCTCTTCTGTCACATAATAGCTCTAACACTGGGTTAATCATTTTTATTTAAATGTTTTCTTTATGGCTAATTTCATCCTAATATCACCCATCTCCATCTCTTGTCTCCTGAGGCACTCGCTATGAAGGACACACCCAGGGAAGGGGCAGGCACATGGGACAAAGTGAAGCTGTGACAGCTACACAGTTAATATGCATTCTTGACATGATCAACTCCATAATAACAATGTATAATACATGTTGCTTCAGACCAGAATAAATAAGGTGGCCCTCCCAACAAACTGCCTTTATTGTTTCCTCCTCTAAAGAATATGCCTGAAAGCTGTGGATCCTTTCTGCCTGACTTCGCACAAATGGGGCCCTTCCTAAGCCTGTCCGCAGTTGAAATTTCTGTTTAAATTCTCATCACCTTCTGTCTCAGTTACCTTTCACCTTGTCTCTCACCCTTGTCAGGGACAAGCCTATCCTCTTCTGTCCTGTTCATGTCCATTCAAAATGCTGGAAACTTCTTTGCCTTAGCACATGATTTGGGAGTTTACATCTGCTTTTGGATCTCCATCCTCAGTTTAATCTAAGATTTACTTACTGTACTTCTGCTGGGAAACCTTTGTATCCCTAACTGTTCTACCCAGCCTGCTTATTCTCTTTTCTAATTGACACTTTCTCAAGTTACTTGTGGGGCTGGGAAGGATGTGTCTGTACCTACCATCTGTACCTACTTAATTTTCTGCCTTGAACATGTTTGTAGATATTGTCCCTTCAAAACTCGGTAACTACAATTATGTTGTGCTTCAAGCCCCAGCCTATTGATTTGCCTGATAATATCTCACCATTTCCTTGACTTCCCTGAGCTGTGTGTAGCTGTTGGTTGTCTGTTGTCTGATTAAATATAGGTCATGAATTGTTTGCACACTGCCATATGTGATGGAGTTCTAGACCCTAAGTGGCATCTGCTAGTTTTTGGGTAATGCAACTAATAAAAATAAACTGAAGAACAGTTTTTTAGCACACCGAGTTATAAAAAGCTGTTCCCCTGCCAAATGGACATGCATGCACCTGGATGAAGGGAAGAGATATGATGTTCCCTACCTATGTTGTGCATCTGCTGGAGTAAGCAGCTCTACAGTGGGAGTCAGACAGCCATGCTGGTATCTTAAAGCTAGCATCAGTGTGGTTGCTTGTCTTCCAGGTCATTTGGCTTACATGGCAAGGTATTTGTAGTGGGGGGAACTGCAGGGATGCTTTCTCTGAGCTGCCCCATGTCAGAAAGAGACAGTTTCAGCCAGCTCAAAGATGGACCTGCTGCTAGCCAAAGCTGAACACATCAGTGATTCTGATGGCACCTCTATGTTAGCATATTTCAGAAATGGTGGAAAATGCTCCACAGCAGCTGTAAGAAAACATAAGAGAAACATCCCTGCAGATATCATCAAGGCTGGTGAAGGAGGAGGAGGAGGTGATCCAGGTGCTGGAGCAGAGATTTCCCTGGCGCCTATGGAGGAGACCATGGTGAAGCAGGTTGTCCACCTGAAGCCCATGGAGGACCTCAGTGGAGCAGAGGAGCAGATATCCACCCTGCAGACCATGGAGTACCCTATACCACAGCTGGCAGATATGCCTTGAAGGAAGCTGCATCTTGTCAGGAACTGCAGTCTGTGGAGAGGAGCTCACACAGAAGCGGGTTTTCTGACAGGAATTGTGACTCCATGAGGGACACAGGAGTGGTCCATTCCTGAAAGACTGCAGCCCATGGGAAGGTCCCACATTGGAGCAGTTTGTGAAGGACTGTATCCCATGGGAGGGTCCCCTCACTGGAGCAGGGGAACAGTGTGAGGAGGAAGGTTTGGCAGAGATGAAGTGTTATGAACTGACCACAATCTCCATTCCCCATCCTCCTTCACCACTCAGGGGAGAGGAAGTAGAAGAGTCAGGAGTGAAGCTGAGCCTGTGAAAAAGAAGGGTGAAGGAAAGGTGGTTTTCAGTTTGGGTTTGGTTTTTTTTTCCTTTTTTTTTTTTTTTTTTCACTATCCTGTTTTTAATTGACAGTAAAGTAGATTCATTTTTCCTAGCTGATTCTGGTTTACCCACTATGGTAGTTGGTGAGTGATGTCTGTGTCCTTATCTTGACCCATGAGCTTTTTCATTGTATTTTCTCCCCCTATCCTGAGGAAGGGGAGTGAAGTAGCAGCTTCGTTGGCAGCTGGCAGCCTGCTAAGGTTAATCCACTACAAACTCACAACTGCCTTGTCATCTAGTCAACTCAAAGTGAAGGCAGAGAAGCTTGAGTCCACCCTGTAGACATGCCCTTATAATGCATTATTTTATCACATCTCTTGAAATTTTCAAAATGTGCATGATGTCCTCTGAATACTCTTGTGAATTAAAGAAGTGTTAACATTGCTGTTTTCTCCAGAGAACTATGGTACAAAGCGACTGAATGGTTCTCTCAAAATTGCAGAGCAAAACACCCTCCAAGCCTCTTGCTTGTAAACTGCAGCCCTAATCCCAGAGCTTGCTTTATTGCTTTGTTATAGAATTGTCCTGGTTTTGGCTGGAATAAACTTAACTTTGTCTTAGTAGCTGATATAGTGCTGTGTTTTGGACTTCGATGAGAATAGTGTTGATAATACACTGATGTTTTAGTAGTTTATATTAAGTCAAGGACTTTTCAGCTTCTCATGCTTCCCTGCCACTGGAGGCTGGGAGTGCACAAGCAGCTGACAGGGGATACAGCAAAGACAGCTGATCCAAGCGAGCCAAAGGGGTATTCCATACCATATGATATTTAACTTGAGGTTTCACAAGACCAAGTGCCGGGTCCTGCACTTCGGTCACAACAAGCCCAGGCAACGCTACAGACTTGGGGAGGAGTGGCTGGAAAGCTTCTTGGCAGAAAAGGAGCTGGGAGTGTTGGTGGACAGCCAGCTGAACATGAGCCAGCAGTGTGCCCAGGTAGCCAAGAAGGCCAATGACATCCTGGCCTTGTGTGTCTAGCAGGACTACAGAAGTGATCATGTCCCTGTACATGGCACTGGAGAGGCCACAACTTGAGTACTGGGTTCAGTTTGGGGCACCACAGTATAAAAAAAGACATCGAGGTGCTGGAGCGAGTTCAGAGAAGGGCAACAAAGCTGGCAAAGGATCTGGAGAAAATGTCTTATAAGGAGTGCCTGAGTGACCTGGGGTTGTTTAGTCTGGAGAAGAAGAGGCTGAGGGGAGACGTTATTACTGTCTACAACTACCTGAAAGAAGGTTGTAGTGAGGTGGGTGTTGGTCTCTTCTCCCAGGTAACTAGGGATAGGATGAGAGTAAATGGGCTTAAGTTGCCCCAGAGGAGGTTTAGGGTGGATATTAGAAAAAACTTTTATACTGAGAGACTGGTGAGGCATTGGAACAGGCTGCCTGGGGAGATGATGGAATCACCATCCCTGGAGGTGTTAAAAAACGTCCAGATGTGGCACTTCAGGACATGGTTTAGTGTTCCTGATAATATTTAGTAGATGGTTGTCATTAAAGGTAATTTCTGACCTTAATGATTCTATGGTTCCATGATTTCATGATTATATCATTCTATTCTATGTCATGCTCAGTATATAAACTAAGAGGAGTTGGCCAGGAGGGGTGGATCATTGCTTGGGGACAGTGTGGTCATGCGTCAACAGGTGGTGGACAATTGCATTGTGGATCACTTGTCTTTCTTGGGTGTTATGGCTCTCTTTTTGCTATATTAATGTTCTTTACTATTATATTATATTATATTATGGTTATTAAACTGTTATTAACTCAACCCACAAATTTACTTTTGTTTCCAACAAGTGATAGAGATCACAAGAGCACACTGACCGCACACCTGTCATCTTTAACTATAAAATAATCCAGAGAGGAGCTGTCCACTCTCAGCTATACTGAAATACATCACAATATGAAAGCGCAAGGAGAAGAATTAGACTTTACTTAAAATGGTTTGTTTCTCTAAACTCAAGATTTGGCATATGTGTGCAGCAAGTATCAGAAGTTACAATTCATTACTAACTATATATAGGGATCTCAATGGACAGTCTCCTGAATAAGATGGAATCATACAATGTTCAGAGACAACATTATATGATTCACATAGTAAAACAATTGAATGTTGAACCACCATGCAATGCAAGTGTTGAGATCTTCACTAAATAATTATCAGTAATAAATTAACTTGAAAAAATCAGGATTTGTTACTGAAGTTTTTGTGAGCAGTGAAGTTGAAACAATCCTTTAATTATTAACAGTACTATTAGTTTACTTTTTCTGAAAATTAAGTGTAATGTACTTCTAAATCTCTCTAATCTGACTTCAGTAGAGTTTTGTGATTTGAAAAAATAGCCAAGAGACTTTAAGAGATGGATTTAAAAGCAAATGAAAAAAACAAACCTCTGTGACCAATACATTGCTTCATTAACACAACTCTCCATTGCTTCCTGCTTCTTAGTAGGCAACACTGAACTGACAACAGACTTGTTTCACTTCACCTTTGCCAGAAAATCAGACATATCTATTTTGAAGTTCTTTAATCTGTCTATATGAATTTTTAGTGAGTAATCATAGGAGTAGTTGAGGATGACAATGAAATATGCATTTGACACTCAACTATCACTCTGAATTTGTAGTATCTTCCTTATTTTACTAAATCGAGATTAAAGCTGTACAGAAGTGGACATAGATCTTTTTCCTATTTTCAGCTGCCTTCGCAGGTAGGATTAATTTTGTAAGTAGTCTCTCGAGAGAAGTATTTGTCAGGTTTTACACAACTCTATTAGTGAAGAAATGCCTGATTAACAATGTTGATTTTGGACTAGGTGCAGTATCTGACTAGACTCAGGGACATCTTCATCTCTGCCTGGGTAGACTAGGTCTTAACCACTGTGATCTTCACCCTGCAGACAGACAGCCGTAGCACGTCCATGATATAATATGGGGGTGGGGGGGGAAGTTAATTCTTTGAACCCCAGACATAATGGATAGAACAAAGGAAGAGTGATAATGCCTCTTAGTTTAGTCCCTTTTGTATACATAGAAAAGTTTTACCCCTCTTTTCCAAAAGGAAAATGACTTGATAAATTTTAACTATACGAATACTTGAAAAATTTTAGTAGCTATAGCTGTACTTCATGAATTCAGAAGCTTAGAAGGGATCAGTAACAGGAGAACTGACACGATAGGACCATTCTCTTTTTAAATTTATACAGAGGTTTAATGATCTATGAAAAGCAGATAATTGCCTTTTTCTAATCACAAATTCTTGAGATCATCTTGTCAATTCCACTGCTCAAACAGGTTCAGACAGAGCAGGTTGCCAAGGACCACATCCAGATGGGTTTGGAATATCTCTATAGATGGAGACTCCACAACCTCTCTGGTAAACCTGTTTCAGTGTTTGAACAGGGTCACAGTAAAAAAAAATACTTTCTTGTGTTCAGGTGAAATTTCCTTTGCCCATTGTCTTTGTCCTATCAGTGAGCAGTACTGAAGAGAGCCTGTAGTCAGAACTTATTGTAGAAGAAAATTGTGTTCTTACCTTCTCTGCTGACACAGAAGTATTACTGTATGTAACCAAGTCCCTGATGTGAGTGATTAGCCTATAATCAAGCATGTCCCATTTTGCTAGATAGGCTAGGACACTCATGTTGTCTGAGAAGACAGAAAACTCCTTGGAACATCTTTTGGTAAACTGACACCCATTAACTAGCACTTCTGTGCCCTACCGAAACATAGCTAGTGATAATTACAGTATTTCTACCCTGTGAAATGGAGTGGTGGTGTGGCTGGTTCCTGTCTCCACTGTACTTGTCCTATAGGCAGACCCACTGGCCAGTTGTTCAACTGACAGGTTCTCCAGATTACCAGAGCTGTCTGAACGAAAATGCCAGAAATCAGCCAGCAAAACAAGGAGATAACTGTCTGGATGCAAATGAGAGCTCCTGGATTTGTCCTGGATCCACATTCAGCTTTGGCCCAGATGTAACTATGAGCAGCAAATTTTAGAAGGGATTCTTTTCCCTTCTGTGTTAAATCAATAATGTCTTTGGTACACCCCTTCCCAAGTGTTTTGTGCATGTGTGCATGTATGTGTGCACGTGTACACCCATAACCAGAGTGTTTAAGTCCACTAAAATTATAAATACATATAAAATTGGAATGCTCCTTGATGAATACCAAATGTCATTTAACTTCATGGTTTCACTTCATTCTGTCAGTCACCAGTCATACAATACGCATAAGGCCTTGATGCCAAAAAATATCTGCAGTCACATTCACCCTATTACATTCCCTTAATGTAAAATATTCTATCTTAAAAATAAATAATTAATTATACCCCCTCTTTGCATTTGCTATTCCTATAGTCAAAAGAAGTTAACAAAGCCTCTAATGACAAACTGTTAATTTTTCTCTTCTTTCACCTACAGACGGATTAAAATCTCACATATCTGATCATCTGTCATCCACATTTCCTTGCATTATTACAACAATTATTTATATTGCTTTTGTGGTAGTGATCCATAAGGCACAAAGAGTTTCTCTGGCCTCTAGGTAAGATGCTCACAAAGAAAGAATTGAGCAATTGAGGATTTAGAAAACAACAAGGGGGGCTTTCTGATTGTACACAGATAACTAAAAAACAGTTGTATGGTAGAAGCCAGTGGAAAATACACAGAGAGAGTATGGGACTTGTAGTTGAGTTCAAGGAGATGAGTCAGTAAAGAAAAATTATGGGGAGATAAAGCCTAGAAGTAATTGCCTGAAATGATTATATGTAAAAGAGAAAGAAGAATGATGGGAGAGTAAAGGACAGTGGGAAGTTAATGTAAGATAAGTTAGGAGAAAGGTGAGTAATAAATACGTTGCAACAGTGTCTGAGAAGTCAGCACATCAATACAAAGAGGAAAATGACATGAAGAGAATGATGGGAAAGAAAAATTTTGGTGGTGATATTTTCCATTTATAAGTCCTTAGCACAGGTGGTATTTCCCATAATGTGTAGGAAGAGGAAACCATGGAATTTTTAGACACTTTTGAGCTTTTCCAAAGAGTGCCAGAGTTCTTCTCTGAAGTTAAAAAATCTGAGTACAATTTAATGGATTAAAGTTTATAAACAGAGGAAGATTTATTAAATGTTAGATATGTGGAAATGGAACAGTGATCTGTATTTCCTATGTTGTATTCAAAAAGCTGACAATCAACTGTTTAGTGTGAGGTCCATGATATTTTCTTAATCGCTTCTGGCACTGCAGAGTACAAAGAGCTATCTGAGAGCAAAACAGCACTGTGAGGGATTTCTCAGGGCAGGCAAAATAGGTGAAATCGGGATTGTGAAACAAAAGCTGCTCACACTTACTATTATAGTAGAAATTGTGATTTGGGGGAGTTTTCTGTCTGCGTAAAACAACATCCAATACCCTTTTGTGCCTCTGGAAATTTACCACACTTCAGGTGACAAATATTCACCATCCTCATCTTTATCAGAACTTCTGTTTTCCAAACCGAATGAGAACTACTCACTCAAGAAGTTCACAATCCTGCAAGCAAACCCTCTGCACAATGTGCCCAGGCCATTCTTTGAGCAATTAGGACTATAACATAAATCTTGCAGTGGAAAGACAAGAGAAGTACCTGCTTGGTGCTCTCCAGCTGTTGTAGAGAATATTCATGCTGTGTGCTTAAAACTTTTTTGTTGATTCTCAATTTGCAAAACTCCTCTGATGTATTTTTCTATTTAATTTTCATCACCTGCCTGGTAATGCACTGAATACATCATGAATGTGGTGTGCTGTCTGTTCTGAGGATTCAGACTGGTAAAACTGCTGTAGGAAAGCAATAAATGGGAACTGGTCATACACAGCAGTAGAAACATTGCACCTCCTGAAATAACAATTACGATTTGTATTTAAGAATTCATCTGAGGGAAACCATTCACTGTGCAGCCTTGTCAGATGCTTCCTACAATAAACCTGGTAGCGATGGGAAAGACTCTTTAGTCTGAGATAAGATTTAGCTGACAGTGAATTAGACACCCATAAGGCAAATTGTTTTATTTTGGTTTGTTTTGTTTTTCTGTACATTTCTCTACCTTGTATCCTTTACATCCCGCTTTGGCTCATCCAGAATTCCCAGTAGTGTCAGAGGAAATACTTCAAGAAAATAATTGTAAAATCTGTCTCCTCAGGCAAGTGCCTCAGTATGTATCTGTAACCTATCTCTTAACAGACCTGCTTGAAGTAGATCTAGCCTTGGTAACCATCACTGGGACAGTGAAGCTCTCTTCAGAATACCCACTGCTTCTCCCAGCAAGAAACTTGCTGTACCTGACAGTAGGCTAGCAGCAGTGAGCTCAGACCCACTGTGACTGTACAGCTAGTAATTCTCATAAATTCCAAAAAAAAGGATCTTCACAACATCTTCTAAGTCCTGAGAGCTCCTGTGAGCTGTTAACAAACCTAAGTGCGGCGAGTTGTGGAAGATGCTTAACATCTTACAAGATTTGACTCCAGCAGGCTTGACTCATACATGTCCAGCAACTTGATACTGATCTTAAAACTTTTATCTAATGTTTAATGAGAAGTCATGGATTGCACAGTGTGAAAGCTGTCTTTAAAAATACGTGCCAAATCACCTCCCCCCAGTAGGCTGGAGCACACTCAGAGCCACTGGCCTGCGAGCCCTTTGGCTGCTGGAGCACAGGAGGAGAGTAGCAAACAGCTCCTGAAAGCACAGTTTCTCAGTGGAGTGTTGGTACTTTTACTTCAAAATATCTGGACACATATCTGTGGAAGGTTGCTTGAGTTAACCAGCTTTCACTTTCAAGAGGGTGGTTGCTGAAGCTCTCCCTGCCTGTATTTCCCACTGTCACTGAGGCAGAGATCTTTGGGATTTCCTGGAGAAAGGTACTAACTGCTAAACATATGGTGACACATTTTTGTGGACTCTTTCTTTCTCTCTCTCTCTTTTTTTCTTTCTTTTTATTTTTTTTTCTTTATTTTCTTTCTTTCTTTTTAATGACAGGGTGTGATTCTACTGATCAAATGCTTCTGTTTCCTTATATGCAAACCTGGAAGTCATGGGTTTGTTCTGAAATAAATAAGGGGACAATATGGCTCTGGGTTTCAGCCCTGTTAGATCCATTAAGTCTGGAGTTGTAGTAAAAGGAGCATTCTACATTTCTGTAGACACAGTGAGAAAAATAAAAAAATTGAGAAACACTGGGTATAGGTGGTTCAACTCAAATGTACCCAGGTATTATCCTAGCTTGTGAAGCACATAGCAGTCATGTCTGCAGAGGTTCTTTGAGGGAAGGAGTGCCTGAAATAAATCCCCAGGTATAGTCTTGCCATTTCTATTTTAAAAGAAGCCCGACTTAGCATTGGAGACCTCATTTTGTTGTACAGTATAAACTTTTAGTAAGTAGATGATTTCTGTTCTGAAGAGCTTGCATTGTAAGGGCCCAATCTTTCCAATGCTTACATGCATGCTTAACTTAGTATCTCTGAATTGTCCCTTTTAAGTCAATGACATTACTCACATGCACAAAGTTATACTTTTTTTTTTTTGTAGTATGAGAGCACAGATAAAGATAGGATGTGAGAAAGGAAGTGTTACTATCCTTGTCTTGCAGATGAGGAACTAAAGCCCAGCAAAATTGAGATCCTGATCCTCCACAGAGTGTGTATATGCTTAATTTTTAAGCATACGAGTATTTTCTGTCAAGTTCACTGCGTCCTCTGGACTGAAGTGTCAGGTCTGGGTTTCAGTGACTGTCTCTGTCACCGATTTTAAGTAAGTTACTTAAGTTCTGATCCTGTGGTGTTAAATTCAAGTGCTTAAAAAGTGTGGGACTCGTTCTGCATGGGATGTGAAAGACCAGGGTGAGTTAAAGAAGGATGATCTGACCCCTTTAACCTTAGCTCCGAGGCGTTACAGGTGGATGTCTGCAGCTGACGCCGTGTGACATCCACCCTTATCGTTGTTCCTGGCTGCTGTCTGCCGTGCTGAGAGACCTTCACACCCCGGCGCTGCATGAGCCCGGCCGCGGGAGCTCCCGGCGGCGCGGCACGGAGCCCGGCCCCGCTCCCGCTTCTCCAGCTCGGCGGAGCCGGCGAGGCGCCCCGGTAAAACACCTCGCCAGGTAACCCCCCCACTCCCCCTCCGCGGGGGCCGCCGTCCGCCCCGCTGCCGCCACCCGCTCGCCGGCGTCCCGGGCGGCGGCACCTGCGGGGCGGGGGACGCCAAACTGACCAGCCGGGGATCCCAGACCGTGGGCGGGAGGAAGATGAGGGGGCAGGAGGGTCAAGGAGTCCAGC
>JANHGN010004475.1:0-19570 GCA_024605025.1 Megaceryle maxima
GCAACCTGCTCTAGTTGAGGATGTCCCTGCTTTCAGCAGGGGGGTTGGACTAGATGACCTCTAGAGGTCCCTTCCAAACCAGACATTTCTATGTTTCTAATAAGAAACTATATGCTTAAATAAGAACGAACTTGGCAACAGAGTAGGAGGAAGCAGTCTTGAAGAAATGGTACCAAGAACAATTAGGAGTGAAGTCTTACACAATGACCAGGACACTCTGCCATATAGTCCTGGCATAAATGGATTACTGTGGAAAATTTGTCCACTCCAACTCCTTATAAAAAAATTGGTAAGGAGGAGGAATATTAGTTTTAAATGCCTGCTAGTAAGATTAATTTAGATTCTTTCACTGGCATGAGTTTGGTTTAAAGCATCAGGTGAAGCTTCAGGAAAACCAGGTAACTCACATTTTTGTCAGATACAAAGATCAGTTTGGCTGTGCTCTCTGGAAAGTAAAATGACTAAACAAATGCATATCCATTTCCGCATAGCAATGACTAAAGTCTGGTAACCCAGCTGGTAAAACAAAATACATGCTCAATCTGACAGGCCTTGAGTAATTTGTGCACAATAAAAGAATACCAAATATTTCAGTGCTGTTGAGGAAGAAGCCATATTTTCCAGTCCTCTTTGGACGTGAGAATTGAATATTTTCCTGTGTGTATTTGTCATCTGTATTTCACATGGACAATGGGCAGATAACACGCACTTCACTAAGACATTGTCCTTATCGTGGTATCTTGACAGTCTGCTGGCCACTAAAGACTTTTGCTGTACTTTTTTTTGGTATTTTTGATGTCTTTCTGCTAGATGTGTCTGTATGAGTATGGGGAGCTTCTACACAGGTGTGATCAGTAGTGCTACCTGTTCACCAAATTGGGAAGTTAATTGCATTTTTAGCCTACTGATAGTCAATCTGCCTACAGCCTGCCGCTGGACAAAGATTTAGGGTTCAAAATATAGGTGCTCTTTCCACTTTACCACAGATCTACTCCAAATATGTGCCAGTATCTAGGGAGTAAAGAAACATCTTGCATTTAAAGAGTGAGGATCCCATGATTGCAGCATTGGCCTGCTGTAAGGAGATGGGCAATCTAGAGCTAAGGGTGTGCAATGAAAAGTGCTTATCCCAGCTGCAGTCTGGCACTAACACTTCCCTTTCCCTCCATAGTAAGGCATATTGCATGGATTCTCACACTTTTCTTGTCTTGCTTGTACCTGTAAAGAAAAACAGATACCTAAGTTGTTCTTGTGCAGCTTGGCTAACTCACCAGGCATCATCTCAGATGGGCTGGTCAGAAATCACCCACGGGCAGGGAATTTGCCAAAACCTATGCTTGCATTCCTTATGGCCATTGCCAAAAAACAAAAGCCTCGCCCAACACCCTGTACCTTCCAGCTTACTCCTACAGAAACCAGTTAAGCATTCAGATCCTCACACAAGACATTATCAGAGTTGCAGACATAAAATGGAACAGCTCAAACTGAAGTTCTGTGGAGGTTGGCTACCACAGCTTGTACCTTCTGTGGACTGAGTTGAAAGATTTTCACCTTGCCATTGCAGAAGCATTTAAGCAACAAGATATAAAGGGCTTTTGCACACTCTTTTGCACCATTGCATACATTGCTGAGATCTTAGTTATGTGTGGGAAATATAAGATTCTCAGAAGATGTAATGAAAAATGGAGCACTTGTAATTGTACAGAGACCACTATTTCCTTACTCCAATGAGAGAACAGTTTATACCATCCGGTATAAAGTATACACTAATAAGAGTATTTTACATTCAGAGCTGACACCAAACAGTTATTCCTTTAACAGACTGAGCATCTTCTTTCACCATGGCAATATAAAAGCTTCCCCATAAATATTTATCACCCTTCCAATCTGAATCTCTGAAATAACTGCTGCAAACAAACTTGTTGGCCTTGCCTACCAAGTCCATGGTATTTGGACTATTTTGTCTCTTTTTATGTCACCTTGTCAATCCATCTGGTGCATCAAAGATGTCAGACTTTGTTTGCCATTTATCTGCCTCTCTCAAATCTGTTTTCAATGCTTTCCTCCTTGGTGTTTCCTACATGTAATCTTCATAAGCTTTGTTCCTTATTTGTGTCACAAGACCTTTATTTTCTGCACTGTAACTCTGCAAGAGCCATTTCCAGAAAAATTTGTGTAGCTGAAATAAATTAAATTATTGAAAATAGCAAACCTGAGGGACAGTTTAGAAGTCTCTTTGTATTTAGTTTTAAAAAAACTTTCTCAAAATTGACACTGTCAAGATGTATTTAGTTGCTATATAACAACTCTACTTGTATATTCTTTTCCTCCTTCAATCTAACCAGGCAGTGTAAATAAGACACCTTCTCTGGTGTTTGTATGGTATCCATGAAAACAAATGATGATTTTTTTTTTAGTAAATAGTGATGATAAATACAGAAATACTCAACTGTCATTAGCCTAGAAAAAATCAAGTTCAGTCCTTTATATGGAAGTCATAGAAACAATAGTAACTGAAAGACTTCAGTTCCAAATGTGGTTTTACAGATTTCCTGTATTACAGTTTGTTCTGGAAGAGCCCTGAGCACCACACAGTATTTGAACTTGAAATCAATATGACAAATTTATCTTTGGCCAAATTCTGTGTGTGGAGTTAGGCCAGATACAGAGTTGGCTCTGTGTCTGTAGTCCTAGCCTGCCTGGAACAAAAGTTAGACACCATACCAATTTCTGTTAAAGGTCTTGGATTTGTCTTAGACATGTTCAAAAGCATCAAGAGGCAGCTATTTTATGAAATAACAAATAATTGAAGTCACCATTAACATTTCTTCCTTCCAAATATAGGCACAGTGTAAGGATTTTGTGTATTTCATGCAAATTAATTCTGTTGACTTTTATAAAAGACATGACTTTATAAATCATTACACTATCACTAATCACTCTGTTACACTAAAATTTCTTTGAGGAGCAGATGTTACTATCTTAATCTCTATGTTATTTGTTGCCAATTTTTGTAATTTACAGCAGCAAATTTTATTATTTTTGCACATGATTATATTTGAAAATGTGCAGATTTTTTGTCTTTGTCCATACCCCTGAAGAGTTTTCACTTGCTGTTATAGAATTGCTATTTTGTCAATGAGATGTAATGCTAGTTTTTAGTACTTTTTTTTAAAACCTAAAAAATAATTACACTGCTGAAAAAAAAATAAAAGAAGGATCTTCATCTTACATTGCACTTTAGGAAAGAGTCAGAAATATATGGCTGCAGCCAGCTCTCCCCAACAGCGTTAATTGTTGTTTGATTTGACAATGCAAAGGGAAATTGTCAAAACTATCTCTAAAAATCTCACACCATAATAGTTAGCAGTTGAATTTAAGGAATCATTCTTATACTGACTATAGTGAAACCCATTTCCCTAAAATTCTGTGGACATCATTTTTCTAGTCATAGCCAAATAAATCAAAAAAATACCCTTCATGTGAATATTGATCTGAAAGCAACTATGTGTTTTTTGTGGTTGCTGTGAAGTTGTGTACATTAGAATTGTGTTTGGATTATTTTTTAGTTTATTTACATTCATTCACAAGAATTTTGTGTTTCAATATGCACTCAAAAGCAGATTTTCTGATAAAACTGTCAATAGTTGCAGTTGATTTTTCCAAGTAGGGTTATATGACTCCAAATACAGAGTGAATTACATTAGGTTCTTCTATGTTATCCAGTTCCTCTAAAATAAAGCATTTTAATTTGGTTTTGAACAAGTATTCATCCAACATGACTGTTAACACAAGACTCTCCTAAAACAGCATTCTGAAGCAGGAACTCAGCACATACACAGCATTGTGTTTAGAGAACATTCAGTTTAGCAGCACTTTGAGCTTGATACTCTGGTACAGGTTTCTCAGTCTACATATGCTTCATAGAAGTTTACACCTTTTCCAGGCCATTTTTAAGCAGCACTGTGCTATATTATGGTATACTGAACTTGGAGCAAACAGTGAGCTGACTGCCAGAAGCCGTATAATCTGTGGTCACATTTTTGTCTTCAAATGTCAGCATGATTATAGAGGATGAAGAACTGTGTGGTCAAAAACTGATCACACATATCACTATTTTGAACAACTGCTCGCAGATCAACCATGGGGACATTAATCATGTCCATACTACTTCTGTGGATCTTCAGAGTCATTTGTGACCATTTACGACACAGTCACTATTTACAACAACCACTACCTTGTACTGTTACAGAAGTACTATGTGCTTTTTGGTACTGTGCAATTAGGTGTAAACCCAAATTATTTAATAAATATCACTCAGATCTGTGTAGCTTTATACCACTTTTCTTATACGGAAAATCACACTGTCCTCTACAAATCACCATCACCTTAGATCAGAGCATTAGATCTTTTTTAAATAGAAAACTAACTTCTGGCACTGGAAACAATAGAATAATTGATAAAAGGAACGAATTTCCATCCACAATGTGGAGCAGACACATGATGGAATGATACATGCCTTTTTGCACTGAACTCCATGTATGTTTCTACTGGAGAGAGATGTTCAGCTCAGCTATAGTTGCTAGAGGGAAGTGTGGACACACATCCCTGTTTGTCTAAACTCTGATCAATTCTGCTTCATGTGACTTGTTCCAGTAACTCACTTGCCTTTCCTCACTTTATTCTTCATCTCATCTTCTTTCCCTATCATTCCTGGTGTCAGTCCCAGCTGTCAACCCCATACTTGCTCAGCTGGTCCTAATTCTTCCTTATGCTTATAACACTCCTGATTACCAGTCTCAGTCTTACTGTTTCCTTTCTAAGCTACTACCACAATCCATGTGTCTCATTTCTTCTTTGTGGTTGATTCATCCAGGGTGTTTCCTGAATCTATGGACAGAATATTAGGAGGCTGCTTGCCTTAGTGCCTAGATAGAGCAGTGAAAGCTTGTCTTTGGATAATGTCTTCAGCTATGGTCTAATTAGCATCCAGACAGAAGATTCTGATGATCACTATCATAGACATGACTGTAAGCATCATCAGGTTAGACAGATTATTTGAAGACTTAAACAGACAAAGCTCAGATTGTTCAAATTCTCATAGATTGGCCTAATTTGATATGCTTTTTCTAGACTAAAAGATCATGCCCCTCACACAAACCTGGTGCAAAATATGTCTCTTAGGCCTGCTCATGAAAGCACTTTTAAGAATTTATTTTGGTAAGATAACGTACTGCAAGTGATCTGTTTCTTGTAAACATCTGAAATGTTTCTGCTGCAGCATAAACTAGCCAGACTGAGACAGAAGATATGGATAATTTAATTCGAGGAGTCATACTTTAATAAAATTATACACCACTAGCAGTAGACTTACAATGTGTCTATAACTTCAGTTATAGGTATGTTATTGGTTTTACCTACAGTGCTGAGAAATCTTGCTGTAGTTCTGTGCGCAGTAAATACCAGCTAGATCACGTTCTCTTAGTTGGTTATAGAGAAGATGAGACTTTTCATTTTCACCAAGTTTTAATTCATCCTTATTACATTTAAGCTGAATTTCAAAATCAAGTAAGCTTCTAATAAAGGATTTGAGGTTTACGCCATGGTTTCTAAGTGTATATAACACTTTTACTGCTATACGTAAAGTTAGGTGTAGCACATACCATTCAGGTCTGTAGCATATATATAATAGTCATTAATCATTTGTTAGTCTTTATAATCCCTTTATGAATGTTCCCTTTTATGTAATATGTGAACAAACTGAAGACTGAATCATGAGAAAGTTTACATTGCTGTTCTGTCATGGGTTATGTTTGAAGAATTGGATGTGACATGCAATTTTTAAGACCTTTTTAGAAGAATTTTGCGGTTGTTTTCTCCACCTCTTTCTGATGCTCTCTACTTTTATCTTCTCTTTTCTCTGTCTATTTCACTTCCTTTCCTTTTCATTCCTGTCTCCATATCCCTTTCCCACTCAATTCTAAATGATGCTACACAGAGGACAGTGAACAAGTCTGGAAAGTTTTATGTCAATAGATAAATGAGGTTTTGTTTAGATTTGTACTTCCTGGGCCATTCTCTACAGAGATTCTTGCAGAATCTTAGACATTCTCTCCCAGAGAGGAGTTGTTATTCAATTGGTTTTCAATATACACTAGAGAACAGTTGGTTTTTTCACTCAAGTTAAACATAGAGGACTTGGTTGTGTTCCCTGATAATGACAGTTACCCTGGAGACAGGCAGCCAGGTGGAATTGAACGAGCACCATCCCTGCCTCCTTTTCATTTCCTCCATTCTCTCTGTTTCCTTCATAGACCCGTGTCCATTTGCATCACTTTCTATAATCTGTGTTCAATCAGTCAGATCAGGTAAAGCAAAATAAGCCAGAAATGGTGGGCTGACTGCCACCTGCTAGTTTCTCAGTAGAAAGCTGATGAAAAACACCAGAGCATTCTCAGAACAAGACGCTGCTTCTCTGTAGAAGAAAAAGTCAAATTATATTCCTCAGTCTGTACGTTCAGAGTAATTTGAGGGGGTCATATTCAGGATTTCCATCAGTATGGCCAAGGTCAGAATCAGGATTTTGCTGCCGCCTTTTTAGTAATTATTGACCTACAATTGCAGTGAATGTCAGGTGAGAAGATCACTTCCTCTCCAAAAACATTCCTTCTGCAATGACCTGATCAGCTGCAGAGGGGAGATCTGCCAGCTGAAGTTCACAGATTCTACTCACATGTGACACAGGAATTCTGAGCCCATAGAGTCTGATATCCAGTTGTCAAAGTCTGGCCTCTGAAACATCTGGGACTGATACTTTAATTTGTTTATGATAGCAGGGAAAGAGAAAGAATACAGGGTCATAGGTATAATTTAATTTATATTCAAATGCATATTTATTATTTATATCTAGATTTTGAACCAAAAGCCCAAATGAACATGCACTGCCACCATATGCTCTCTTGGTCACTGGGTTCTTCTTAAATCACAGAGAGGAAAAATAAATGGTTATTGCTGGATTCTCTGCAGTACAATGTGTCCAAAACTGCACTGAGATGATGTCAGAAAATACTACATTTTTTCCCAATTATGAAATGAATTATGGGGAGCTAGCTCACCACAGCCAGAATTGTTAAAACAGCTATTTAGGCTGATACACTGTTGTCCAGCCAGAAAACACAGGTGCTTTGTTTTTAAGTTGGGTGGGTTTTTTTCAAATTATGTGTTTCAGGGTTAAAATGACCATCTCTTTCTCACTCTCTTCAGAATTTAAACAGTAGAAGTCCCATATGTTGATAAATATCTGAACTATTCAACCTTCTACTATTTTCTCTTCTGCAAACAGATCAAAGGAAAATGCTCAAAACAACTGATAATATCTGTGATGACCAGGGTAAATTTCTGTTGGACTGTTTAGAAGAGAGTTCAGTGTTACTTAATAGTTTGTAACAATTCAGATCTTGTTAGTGGGAGATGTGAGGTGTGTTTCCTCCAGCTGGACTCACAAGTTCCTTAAACGGATGACATGAGTTTGTATAAGCACCCTCAAGTTAGAGTTACGGCAGAGATGAGCTCTGAACTCAGTGGTCATTCAGATGGTTTCAGATCAGCAAATTCAACTAGTTTCCTAAGAAAAAATGTTGTGCATACTCCTTAAGTCAATTCAAATATTCAGAATTTCTTTTTATATTTTGGTTTTAGTTTTAAAAATGCCATTTTCATGAGCTTTAAATCATTCTTAAAATGAGAAAGCTGGGTTAGGTTGATCCATTTTAGGAATCTGGTTATCTCATCCAGCTATGTCATACTGAATCACATATTAGTATAATTTTCAGGGAATTAAATTATTTTGTTTTCAACAGGAAGGAAAGTATCTCCGTCTCCCTAGGTAAGGACCACTGGGCCAAGTCCTCTGCTGGTGTAAATCAACACTGATCAGAATCTATTCTACAACTCTGATGTCTAGTACCATCTCCCTTCTTATCATTATAATTCATGCCAAATATAAGAAGAATGCAGACAGGAGAGTTATCTCTGTTAGCAGATGGTGACTGATGAGGATGTAGGCTGCAGTCTGAGATGCCATTCTCTTGCCTCACAGGGAGTGGGAGACTCTAATTCCTGCAGATAATATAAAAGAAAGAGACTCTCCAGTTCAGCCATCTTCTACCCTTTCTTTATGTGAAGACAGGTGAAGATCTCTCAGAAAAAAGTTCTATGACCCATAAGTGTTCCTCCAAAGAAAATTCTTTCCTTCTTGCTGAATAATGCATTGGATTAAATTCCACTGGACCTGGGAAGGAGGCAGTGTCCTGATCAGTTAAGAGATACTGGGCTGAGGACAGGCTGTTTGTTGGTTGTTGTCTTGTCAAAGCCTTGCTTTGAAAAAACAGTAAATTGTCTAGTCAGTTTTTACCCTTGATTTAATTTTATTTTTCATCTCCCAGTGACTCAAAATGGGCTGTATATTTTAAAAAAACTGTGCCACCAGTAAAAATAACATACAAAACTTCTAGTCATCCCTTCTCCATCTGCCCAAAACTTCCCATTTCCCATTTTACTCTATATTTGTGGCAACCCCTCTCATACTGGCCCCAACTCTTCCATTCCATTACGGTGAGAAACATACTGAGTCCAGCAGCAGCCAAGTAGCCAACGAAAAAAAAATTGTGTGAAGAGGAGGGGACCTCTTGTCTAAATTGCACACTAACACTGAAATCCAGATATTAATAATGTCTGTGAGAAGTGAGAGCCTGAAGTCTGGTGTGTAAAGCTAGGAATTTGCACAGGCAATGAACAAGTTCGATCTCAGCTTGCAGACACATACAGGATATTTTATTCTTACCTGCCCCAAACAGAAAACCAGTACACTCTCTTTTAAAATAGGGACCTAGATATCTGAATCTTATTTCCTCGTATTTTCCCTGTCCTGAACAGGCTGTGCCTTGTTCTAGCCAACTAATACTGCAGTCAGTTGTGGAATGAACTAAAATTGGAGATTTTTCAGATCCCTCCCTGAAAAGATGATGGCTGAAATAAGTAGTCATTGGCAGTGTTCTTAAAGGGAGCATTCTAATGCATTATTTATACTGTTCACATAGGATAAGAGAAAGCCATCAGGGTAGTGTTTCACATACTCAAAACTCTGGTTTAAATTTAGAATAATTTCTTTTTTTTTTTTTTTTTACCAACAGTGCAAATTAGAAGAAAAAGAATACACTGAAAAATGTAAACATTTCAATAGAATATAACTTATGTCTGTACAAACTGTACAATCAATGACCAAATATTGAAATTATGTTAGCAGAATTCAACTCTTTTCAGATTTTCTCAAAAAAACCCCTGTGTGAGTTACTGGAGTGTAGATGCACCCCTAATAAGACTGAGTTGATCACAGAGAAGAAATCAAATTAATATTAAGACATTATCTGTGGAGTCTACAAGAGAATGTAGATAAAGTGCAGAAGATGTTTATTTATTTTAATTTAGTAGAATGCCCTTGTCTAAAAAGGAAGCAAAAAATACATTTTGAATGAGAACATAGCAGAAAAAATAAGGGATTAAATTAAATCCAAGAAAATTAGGAAAGCTTCAGACTGTATGGGATCCCAGAAAAATTTTTATTAGGTTTACAAATTGGTGCTAATGGCTGTTCTTGGACAAATAAACAAATCAGTGTTGGATAATGCAGCTTTACAAGACAAAATAGGAAAAATCTTGTTGAAATAATTCTAAATTCTGGATAAACATTAGAGATATTTGCTTAAGCAAATATCCAGTGTCATTAATAAATAAAGACTCCAACCTATTGGCAGATAATCTCACAGTTTTGAAATGGTCCCCAGGAGCTTTATTCATCTCAATCAGGCAGAATTAATTCATAATAGATTGTTCTGTAATAATGTGAAACAGATGTAAAAAAAATAAGTCATAACATAACTGTTCTCTCTTGATCCTGAAGTGGCATTGGAATTAGTCAGCTTAAAGTTTGTCTTCTACATTTTACAGTGGACACAGCATCTTATGGTGACTAGTTTCTTCACAAGAGCTTCTTTCATAGGACTGGATTTCTATATACAAGCATATTCATGTGTATCTGCAGAGGGGATAACACTGAACCTTTTAATCCCTGTAAAGGAACATGCCAAAAATATCACTTCCTCATTATCTTATTTTATATATCCATCTTTTACATATGCATAAAATCACTGACTACAGGAAATTAGCAATACACTTATAGCTTTAATATTAAAAAGTCAATGTTAATTTAAAGGGTGATCATAGGCTAGCAACACTTAAGAAAGTAGACCAAATGTTTCCCACAATACTGGCTGTTTACAAATTAATTGGGTTGTATTAGACATTTTAGCAGTCTCCAGCACTTAAAGGTATGGATTTCAGCTCAGTTTGAAGCGGTTTAAGGTATCTCATTTCTCAAAAATTATAATTATTTGCTAAACTATGTTGGGTTTAGGTGATTGCAATAAAATAACAGTATCTGCTAAGGTGAAAGGTGTCATGAGGCAGGTACTTCTTACAGAGGTGAACTCCCTCTTTCATTTATGGGATTGATTCCATTTTGCACTAGTTCTGCACCTGGATAATTTATATTATGCCAAGTAAGCTGAAATAAAATATCCTTTCATTGCTTTTCGCGAGTTCTGCACTGTTACATGGGGAGGATTACACTGGAGAAAAACTGACCAGAAGCTTTGAATATGGCAGGTCCACTGTATGTAGGGTGTTTATAAAATGATCCCATACTAATTTTGCAGTAGTTTTGTGACTGCAAATGGTTAGGAAATGAAAGTGGACCATCAGTGTCTTTCGTATGTGTTCCTTTATGTTTACTTGAAGGGTTCCTAGGAGATAACTTCACAGAAGCTAGCAATACCTTCAGAAAGCCTTCTGGCAATTCAGAAGGAGTCCTTAAATTATCCTTGGATGAACAGATATTTTTTTCCTAGCAAAATTTTTAATGACTTGGAAAAAATGAGCCAGATGTCAGCTAGATCTCCTGTACTACAATTCCCAGCCATTCTCAAATTGGCAGTCAGGTTCAGGGAGGACTCTGCTGTGAGGAACACCCAGGACCAGAGCAGAACCAGCCTTAGAATTAAGCAGCTGCAAATGGACGTAGCACTTGTACTTGCAGCTTTGATATAATACACCAGAGAAGAAGCCTGAAACTACCACTGGATAGAGAAAAAACATAACCCAACTTGGCTTTCAAAAGAATTAACTCTTTCTAGAGGTTTATGAATTTAAAGCAGTTATTTTCTAATAGACTTTTGTTTTGATTTCAAAAGAAATACCTAATAAATAAGTGACAGAAGTTGACTGTTTTTCAGCAAACACAATCAGTATAACAGAGGTCTAAGACCATTCTTCTGAGAAAGCACCACTCCTGAAATCTAGAACTACATTGCATCAGACAACCTACCAGCCAGTCTCAGTCATCATTTGCTTTGCTAGAATGCTGCAATGAATGCAGCTAAACAGAATCAACAAAACCAGTTCCATGTATAAACATAGGAATTGCTCACATGGAACCTGCTCTTTCCAACTAGCCTTCTCACATAAGCTCTTTACATACAATTATGAATTTCTTTCAGTCATAATCATTGATAATTTTAAATATCACTGTTCTTTTACACAGTGTTTTATCTTCATCCTTGCTGAAACATATCTGATATGACAGGATGATACCTGCTTTTGGTTAATGCATGGATGAGGAGCTCTGCCTTTTCTGAGGCTTTTTAGACACACTTGGGAAATTGTGTATCTGTGCTACATGGTGCAATGTTACCCAGGAATAAGGAGCAAAAGTACTGCATGATTTGGAGCCATATAAAACAACACTGGAGACTAGACCACAGACTCTTCACCCCTGCTTTAATCCAAGACACACACATTTACCTGGCTGGTGAGTAAAGATTTCCATGGACTGCATTTGGAGCCTGCTCCGTGGCAGGTAACTCTTGAGTACAGTTTCAGAGTGATCATTAATGAGCCTAAGTGAAGAAGGTAGTATACAACAGTCAAAGAGTCTTTGAGAATGCTTTCAGGAGACTGTGAATTATACCTACAGGTTTTTGCTAAAGAGAACTTCACTGTCTCCACTAGAATAACAGTTTTCCAGGTCTAAAAATATCAGTGAGTGACTTTGTATCTCAAAGAGTTGGAATGATTGCTGAGTTACTCAGGAAAGTTGAAATAGCACCAGTGGTTTTGTTTTATAAAATGGCTTTTACTCTAGAAATTGAAAAGTTTGTATAAAGCTAAAAATTAGGAAGACTGAAGTTGTATTGCGTTTCCTGAACCATCAGATTTACTATCAGATTTTTGAAATCAGTGGCAACAAAGATAGCTTGTCATAATTAAAAGAGAGCAAATAATACCAGTCATGTCTGGCCAGCCACCTTTTCATTTCAAAAATAAGACCATGTTCAAACTGCAGAGATGCAGTGGTGTAAGATAGCCCTGACTGAGTTCTGTGTGGAAAATGTGCCTTATCCTAAAAACATAGTAACTACATTCAGCAGAGCTTGCAAGGCAAGTGCTGAAGGAGATTTAGTATTTTAATGAGTACAGAGAAGACTAATATGCATTTTAATTGAAGATATGGAACTATGCATTGGCTGTGTATGGTTTTGACAGCTCTGCAAAAGTGGCTACCACTTCAGAATTCACACTGGTAAATTTTCTGTTGAGCTCCATATAGAAACCACAGCATGATGTAACACTGCATGACTTGACTGAGAACAGAACACAATTAACTAATTGCTAAATGCATGTGAGAAGAGTTCCAAAACTAGGAGACCAGCCACAGACGTTTGACTTTAAATGTTTGATGCTTTTGCTTTATGTTTGCTTGACAAATATGAATCTAGCTTAGGACAAAACATTTTCGGGAAGAATAACCTAGAACTGATAAGGTAGAAAGGAAATTCAGCAGCAGCTTTTTAAGCTAAAACATCAGACAGCTGACACAGTAACAAGACCTAAAGACTTCATAGCCACATCTACAGACTAATTCATTTACAGATGTCAAGGTACTCAGGTGACTGAGATGAAAAAATGTGACAGTGTTTGCTTTACTTGCAAAAAGCTGAAATAATAGTAAGAGTCTTGGATATCTCTATCTAAGGTACCTCAGCTTTGCTGTTCTTACAGAGTGAATCAAATAAGTCCATCTCCCTGCCTGTGCTGAGGAAATTGTTATGAAGAGTGAAAGAATGAAAAGAGAGGTTAAAAGTCTGAGGGAAAGGGAAGAGCTGACTTCAGTCTTGTGGGATTTTTTTAGCTTGCCCTGAATTTGTCACCACAGATTATGTGGTTTAAGGAACCCGATCAGAGCAAACTGTGACTTCCCTCCTACCCGCATGTTCATGTCCTTTGCCTAGACAGGAAATGTTGGTGCCTGCCTACACCTTGTCCTAATACAGATTTTGTGCACAGTTACATCATGCCCGCAAACAGAAGAACACGGAAGTGCTCTAAAAGCCTCTGCTGGACATAGTCATTGTACTATCTTTGATTTGGAGGAGTTCATTAGAAACAAGAAAACTTTCCTTATTTTGTTTTGGGTTTTGTTTTATTGTTGTTTTTTGTTTGTTTGTTTTGGATTTGTTTGGGGTTTTGTTTTTTTTTTTTTAGGTTTTTTGTTGGTTGGTTGTGGTTTTTTGTTTTTGTTTGTTGGTTGGTTGGTTGGTTTTTTTTCTGGTTTGTTTTGTGGTTTTGTTTAGTTTTTTGTTGGGTTGGTTTTTTGCATGGTTGTTAGTTTGTTTTTGTTTGATTTATTTTTAAATATCCTGGAGCATGCAATTTAGACAAATGTTCATTTTATTTAATATTAACCAAACTAAAAATTCATCCAAATTAGTTATCAGTCCTGATTGTTCCCACATGCTTGAGACATCCTACTGAGGTAGAAGTATTTTCTTTCTGAAGAATGTCACTCCTCTCCAGGGAGTCAAAAGGTGCTTTGAAGGGTCTCATAAAGCAGACACCTCACTTTAGATAGTCAAAATCAGGTTAAATAAAACCTACCTATTACAGTTGAGACACAGGCCAGTGAATCCAATAGAAAGATTAATGAAAATGAATAAAGTCATCAGGACTGCTTAAATTTAGCCATCTGGCATAAGTTTTCATGGTTAATTTTAAAGGCAGGGCTGTTCAGCACCTTGCAGAACCATTACTTGTTTTTATACCTAAATCATACATAAGTATGTAAGTACATGAATATTTATATGCTGAAGAAAGACCAGGTCATAAAGACTTAGGAGAAGAAGTGCTGGAGCCCAGCTGTCAGACACTCCTGCCAAGCTAACCATCTGCCTACAATCACACATCTATCAGTTTTCTGTCTGTAATTACACATCTGTCAATGGCCCCCTCATTCTGAATGCAGACTTCAAAGAATTCAGGTTTTCTCCTGAAAAATCTGACTTTTCCTCTGTTTCCTCCTCCCCTTTGCCCTTCCCAATGTAGTTCTATGTAGCTTGATTAGTTCTAGTTTCTTATTTGGAATGATTACACTATCATACAAATTGAGAATCTGTATTTGCCCTGAGAAGAGTCTTTTGAAAATGCCAATACATTTATTGGTAAAGTGACATTTGCATGGACCAAATAGGACTTGCATTCTGATTATAAATAAACTATGAAAGCAATTGTCTGTATACTGAATGTCAGTTTTAAGGAGTTATCTAAGATTCTGTTACATTTTACAATTGCTTTATGGGCTTTCAGATCACTTAAACAGAAATGTGAAGGTACTAATTTAGTGGAACATAAAGGTGATCTAGGATGTGTACAGATGTTAGTAATTCACGTATACCATTCCAGTGCTGACAAGGGTTTATTCCTTCTATGATTAGTATTAATAAGGGAAAGCATGGAAAGTAATTAAATAATATCTGACTTGCTGATTTATTTTTACTTAAAGTGTACACTGTTTGGAGACAGGGCCTCCCAGAGCCCTTTTTTTTTCTACAAGATAATCATCACCATGCTTAGTCAGAATAGGATTTATGTCTCTCCAGTACATCATTAGTACAGCTGCCAGGACCCCAGAAAAGAGCTGAGCTTGTAGCATCTGCCATGTTTTCCCGTTCTCTTGCCCAGTAGTAAGGAAGCTTCAGTTTCAGGTCTTCTGTAAGACTCCTGCTGGCTTGTCCCACATCTCCTGGCTCTTCAAATGAAACAGAAATAAACTCTTGTTTCCTAATAATTTGTATTGGATTCATGCTAAGAAACCCCAGTTCTGTGCCTGCCACTTGGATGGGTTGCACCTTCCAAGAAACACAAAAAGTATCCTCTTTCTTCTGATCTAGATCCTCACCCTTCATTAGCGTCAACCCTCTCTTTTTAATGACCTCCATTAGCCTATGCATGAAATAGCTACAAACATTCTGTCTTCTTCAAGGATTCCTCCTTCTCATTAGGGACCCATAACACTTCTAAGAAACACTTCAACACTTCTAAAATACATGCTAAGAACCCCAAGAATTGGGGTAAAGGAAAAAAAAGAAAATTAAGAAAAATCTTAGTATGTTAAATGGCATCTAGTTCATGGTAGGAGAGCATCTATCACTGAAGCATAAGAAGCCAAATGAAAACTAGAATGGTAGAGTATTTTGTTGAGAATAAAAAGCTGGAGGAAGTACAGATCAGAGCTTTAAAGCGTGGTAGTATGCTGAAAAAGAAATCTGTTAAAAGTTTATATAGGGTTCATTCATTTTGTACAACCCTACAGCTCTCCTTAGGAGACATGAGATGCAAGTTTATGTGCTGTACAATTGAAAAGATTCCTGTCTTTCTAGTAATTTATTCTAGGGACAGAAATAGGAGAGAAGATAGAAGATATTATTCCATTCTTGGAGCTCCTCTTCAGCAGTTTGAACAGGGAGGTGCATGTGCTTGTTCCAAGTGCATTTAATGTATCCCACCAATACATTAAAAAGAAGCTTTTTAGAGCAAGGCACTGAAAAGTTAGTTTGTTGGTTGAAAATCTTTTAACCTTATGTAGAAGGCACACTATATCCTCCACAGCTGAATAACAATTTTGTTGTTCCACGATGAAGCTACAAAACTTGTACCTGATATTGGTTCAAAATAACAGAAGGAAAGGTTGATAAAAGCACTTTGTATGAGTAATAACACAAGTGTACAGGACCTTTTGGTCCCTGGAGTACACATTCATCTTCCCAGTATCTCCCTGTCTTATTCACCGACACACATATTTCACTTTGCTGCTGTATGCTCATTATATAGCAATAACTTTCTATCGTTGTTGCACTGTTCTACACAGAAATCTGTGACCTAGAGCAGGAAGTCTTCACAGTCCTTCACTGATCCCCAGAGTGATGCCATCTTCCAGTCCATGGTCATTCATCACAGAAAAAAAGTTGATCTGTGCATAGAATGGATCTTTAAGAAAAAGAAACCGAAAAAACACGTTTATTTGCAAAAGTGTGTGGTTTAATTTAATTGTATTACTATCACTTTGGCATTAAATCAAATTGTTAGTCTTTGTCTAACAGCCAGCCATCTGTATTTTTTTCACAAATGGATGGAAAGTGAAAAGCCACATAAAAATGAGACACTGAGAACTTTAATCTGCATTTACAGATTAAGAGAAACAAATGTGCTTTGTCACTTAGGAAATATACTGGATGGAGAAACTATTGTTTTCCAAAAGAGTGAAGGAAAATGACCAAGGCCCAGAAAGCAGGATGTCTTTATTAGTTGGACACTTTCATAAAACAGTTTGTTTTTCTGAACCTTGATGGTCCCAGATCTACTTTTAATTTCACCTCATTCTTTGCTCTCCCTATCCATGGAGAAACATCAAAGGTTTTAAATTAGTTCATTCAACTAATCTATATTCAAACCCTTAGGTAGAGAAAAATGAGCTGTTCTGAAGTGCTCTGAGAGCTGTGCTCTTCGTGCAGCTGCTGAGTTAGTATCTGCAACCCCTGCTAACAAGAAGAAAACCGGCCTCCTTTGTAACTTCATTTTACTGTATGTCAAACCCCAACTGCAAATATTAATTTTATTTTTTTTTAATAAACAGGTGCAAACTGATATGCCTGCATTTTATTGCCACTTTATCAGCCAGAGTTCCTTTGAAGGGATGCTGGTGACCAAGAAAATATGCCAGATCAAAATGGTTATAATTGTTCACTTACTTAATCAAATACTAAAACAACACATGTAATTGTATTGCCAGTAATATATTATTAACAAAACATTTTGTTGCTATGCAGTTCTTCCTGCCTTCTTGAAGGTTCTTTTCTATCTCAGATTAGCAATAAGCCATACAAGCGAATCTTACTTGCGTGATCAACAAACTAAAAAACGTAAGTTGCCTATTTGCTTTATTGAATGTGACAGAGACATCTTCCTTGCTTTTATGTATTTCTTATTGACAACCTTTTCCAGTTTGAGTGTCTCAGAGTCGTATTATATTGCAGGTGGTTCACCATGGGCCATTGCAAAAGGTTCCAGGCAGCAATGAACATTGTGTTTTCACTTCCGTCTGTGATTTGACTGTCAAACTTCAGGTTTTCTATTGTAAATATGACAAGGGTAAAAGCATGTGTGTTTCTCTAAAATTTGGAACTATTGGGATATTTGAAAGAAAAATCGAACCACCCTGAGTGCAGTCACAAGCCCCCAAAGCACAGTACAGGCAGCCTCACTTCCAGCACAGCTGCCTAGGCTTCTTTGCATTTTCAAGTCACATTCCCCAGCACTTTAGGGAAGAGAGAAGGAGCCCATCACAATATATATGAAATATGTATTTTTCATTACTCCTGTCACTGGAAAGTGCCAACAATAACTGAGGGATTTACAGAGAAGAAAATCAGGTCCTTGTCCAGAGCAGCCAGCAGTCTGGAGTAGGTGTTTGTATATGCTGGTGATTACAAGCGAGCAAGGTAAGTGAACATTGAATCACCAAAAGAGGGAGAATTAAATAGCACAGCTCATTAATACTGCAGCCTTTAGCTTTACTTTGTCACAGTTGACAGTTAGTCTTGTCTCATTGGTTGTTAAGAAGTCTGTCTTGAGAACATGCAGGCTGGCGTGGGGAAGTCTTCTGATATGGGGGAAGATTTGAGGAAGGTTTAAATGTGGAGAATTACTGGTGCCTCATGACTTTATAGAAGGATGTCTACAGACAAAAATGACAAAGAAAGAAAAATTTTCATACAAAGATCTGGAAAAAATTCTGACTTAAGGGAAGTGAAAAATTTCTGAACTTAGGGAAGCACTGGTGTAGATTATCCTCGGAAGTGCGGAATCCCTGTTATTGAAGGAATTAGCAGGTTAGACAACATCTGGTAGTGATGGGACAAATCTATCTGATACTGCTTTGAGGAATTATTCTTTTCATGATTCTTTGCTAAATAAAAAAACTTCACAACGATGAAGGGGCCTGGATCTGGGCTGTTTTTTGTCTAGCTCCTTTAAAGCCCTATCTTTGCAATGTAAAAAGTCTCTGAAAGTTTTTGTTGCATTTAATGTAAAAATATTTCTTATTCTAGAGCTGTCAGGGTTTGATTTTAAGAGATCATGAATAAATAAATTAGATAATTTTGGAGATTCACAAATACACACAATCCAAGAGGCTACCCACTCTTAAGCAAAATTTTATATTGTGTCCAAACCTTTTCTTATATCCACTTTTGAATCTGCTATGACCTATCTTCCTATTTTCTGGAAGAGGCATGAGTTAGAAAGTAGGCACAATAACTTTCTGAATTCTGTGGTATTTCCTTGTTTCTGCCCTACCTAGAGAATGACATTCATATCCTGAGTGTCTAGAACTCTGTTCAATGTTGGGAAAGTTGGAAGAATTGGTTCACTCTTCGGATTCATTCTGAAAGTTCATTCTGTATGTTCAATTGTGCATGTTCTTGACTGTCCAAATTCCGCATGTGATTTCAACCCACTGCTTCTGAGTGGTACTCATTGCTGAATTCTGAAGCCTGTACAAAGACAGCAGAGTAGGCTGTCAATTCTTACTATGATTCCTGTTATTCTAACTGATTAATTCAGTGAAACATGACATACTCTAGGCTAGACATATGTCAGCAAAATGAGATTTGGGAAAAACAAAAGACAGACCCAGCTTTACTGTTTCAGGAGGTTTGTTTTTGAGGGGGTCTGAGGGAGCTTTCCTACCTTCAGCAATTTCCTGGTCTTCTTTCCCCAAAAGAGGATGAATATTAGATTTGTCAGTCTTCCAAGAGTGATGAGATTCATGAAAAACAATGGTTTCTTGCATATAGCAAATTTGCTTTTAGCTATATTTACCTTCTTCTCAAGGCAGGTATGGGGCACTCCTTTTCTTAAAGCAAACTTTGAACAGGGATAAAAGCAAAGAGACCTCAGCAGCCTGATAGACACTTTCCACATTCCTCTTTCTTTCCTGTCCACAGCTTACCCAGGGAAAATGTCAAAGGTGACAGCTACTGGAATTTTGCAATCAAATATTTGTAACACAGGGCCATCTCCTTCATTTCCAAGGTAGAAAATGTTCATTTTGTTCCAAATTTCA